>JXCR01005143.1:55891-106121 GCA_002079205.1 Phalaenopsis hybrid cultivar
ACTTTTACTAACACATCTTCTATAACTCCCTTAGGATATGTAACTGAACGATCCACTAACTGTGAGTTACAGAAGTAGGTGAGACTTCTCCTAATCCTAATCTTTTAAAAATTGATAAAAGCATAAGATTAATGCTGGCTCCTAAATCACATAAAGCTCTTCCATAACATTTTTCACCAATAGCACATGGTATAGTGAAACTGCCAGGATCTTTTAATTTTTCAGGAAGCAAATAATTAGCACACGGTATAGTGAAACTACCTAGATCTTTTAATTTTTCAGGAAACTTTTTCTGAATAATTGCACTACACTCTTCGCTAAGTGCACATTATCCGTAAACTTCCTTTTCTTGTTCAGAATATCTTTTATAAATTTCACATAATGTGGCATTTGCTCTAAAGCTTCTACGAAGGGAATATTTACTGTTAACTTCTTAAGAATTTCTAATCATTTGCTCTAAAGCTTCTACGAAGGGAATATTTACCGTTAACTTCTTAAGAATTTCTAAAATGAAAATTATTTATTATGTTTGTATTGCTTCAATCTTTGAGGAAACGGTGGTGGAGGTTTCTCCATAGTAATTTTCATTGGTGTAAAAGGATGCTTCAGTCTTTGAGGAAATGGTGGTGGAGGTTTTTCCACGGTAACTTTCATTGGTGTAAATGGATACTCTAAATACGGGTACTCATGATTCTTTTCTTTTTTGGTATCCACTTTTTCTGTTTCAGTTTTTGTTTTTCTTTTCACCCTTGTTTCCAATTCTTTTTCACTTTGTAACTGTATCGCTTTGATTTGTTCCTTTCCTTGATCTTTAGGATTTGGTTCCACAGTACTAGGAAAAGTTTCTAATGTTCGGTTACTAAGCGTAGTAGCAATATGTCCCAATTGATTTTCAATATTCTTAATAGCAGTTCCTTGATTTTGTAATTGATTTCCTTGAATTTGTAATTGATTTCCTTGATTCTGCAATTGTTGACCCATGTTCAATATTAGCTCTTTCATAGACAACTTCTTTTCCTTAATTTGAGTGTTACTGTTAAATCCTGGAGGATAAGAAGGTCTATAGATAATATTTCCTTGGTTGGATGAATTTCCTAATGGGTTCACTGGGTTGTTTGCCCATTGTTAATTTGTAGAAGAATTGTTATTCCAATTAAAATTTGGATGATTCTTCCAACCTGGGTTATAGTAGTTCAAATAATGGTTGTTGGGTCTATTAATAGCATTTAAAGTTTCATATGAAGGTTGAACATCCACAAATTGCCCAGATAAATTTTCTTCCATCATACGAGGTGTTGGAGAATAATTCGTCCCATAGTGATCTAATTTCTTTGATATTGCAGCAATCTGTGAAGCTACCATAGATATTGCATCAGATTCATGGATACTAGCTAATCTTTTAGGATTTACCCGTTCAGAGGGCCATTGAAAATTATTGGTAGTCATCTCTTCTATTAATGAATAAGCCTTATCAAATGGTTTTGACATTAACGAACCACCAGCCGCAACATCTATAATCGATCTAAGAGATCCCACTAATCCATTATAAAGAGTTTGAATTATTAACCAATCTGGTAACGAATGATGAGGGCATTTCCTAAGAAGATCTTTAAATCTCTCCCAAGCTTCATATATTGACTCTCCATCAATTTGACAGAACGATGTTATGTCATTTCTAAGTTTAGCAGTTTTGGATGGAGGGAAATATTTGGATAGAAATTTCTGTGACAGTTCTCCCCAAGTTCTAATAGATCCTGGTGCTAACAAATTTAACCACATCTTAGCTTTATCCCTCAGTGAAAAAGGAAAATTTCTAAGTATAACAACATCGTTTGAGACTCTGTCCTAATTAAAAGTAGCACACAGTTCTAAAAAACTAGCGAGGTGTAAGTTCGGATCTTCATTTGGTGTACCTCCAAATTGATTGCTTTGTATCATTTGGATAATAGCAGGTTTAAGCTCAAATGAATTAGCAGCTACATCAGGATTTTGGATAGTTGATAATAGCAAGTTTAAGCTCAAATGAATTAGCAGCTACATCAGGATTTTGGATAGATAAGTGAATTTCATCTACTGTAGGATTTGCATAATCTCATAGGGGTCTAGGTTGGTGTTCATTATCTATTCCTTGATGTACCGTAGGATTTGCATAGTCTCTTAAGGGTCTTGGTTGGTGTTCATTTTCTATTCCTTAATTGTTCATAATGTTTTCCATTGTATCACAATTTCTAGTTCAAGCTCAAATGAATTAGCAGCTACATCAGGATTTTGGATAGATAAGTGAATTTCATCTGCTGCAAGATTTGCATAATCTCTTAGGGGTCTAGGTTGGTGTTCATTCTTTATTCCTGGATTGTTCAGGCACAAATGAATTAGCAGCTACATCAGGATTTTGGATAGATAAGTGAATTTCATCTGCTGTAGGATAAATGAATTAGCAGCTACATCAGGATTTTGGATAGATAAGTGAATTTCATCTGCTGTAGAATTAGGTTTAAGCTCAAATGAATTAGTAGCTACATCAGGATTTTGGATAGATAAGTGAATCTCATCTGCTGTAGGATTTGCATAATCTCTTAAGCTCAAATGAATTAGCAGCTACATCAGGGTTTTGGGTAGATAAGTGAATTTCATCTGCTGTAGGATTTGCATAATCTCGTAGAGGTCTATTGGTGTTCATTTTCTATTCCTTGATTGTTCATAATGTTTTCCATTGTATCACAATTTCTAGGGTTCTATTCCTTGATTGTTCATGTTGTTTTCCATTGAATCAGAATTTCTAGGTTCTCTTCTCATTTAGATAATAGCAAGTTTAAGCTCAAATGAATTAGCAGCTACATCAGGATTTTGGATAGATAAGTGAATTTCATCTGCTGCAAGATTTGCATAATCTCTTAGGGGTCTAGGTTGGTGTTCATTCTTTATTCCTGGATTGTTCAGGCACAAATGAATTAGCAGCTACATCAGGATTTTGGATAGATAAGTGAATTTCATCTGCTGTAGGATAAATGAATTAGCAGCTACATCAGGATTTTGGATAGATAAGTGAATTTCATCTGCTGTAGAATTAGGTTTAAGCTCAAATGAATTAGTAGCTACATCAGGATTTTGGATAGATAAGTGAATCTCATCTGCTGTAGGATTTGCATAATCTCGGTCTAGGTTGGTGTTCATTATCTATTCCTTGATGTACCGTAGGATTTGCATAGTCTCTTAAGGGTCTTGGTTGGTGTTCATTTTCTATTCCTTAATTGTTCATAATGTTTTCCATTGTATCACAATTTCTAGTTCAAGCTCAAATGAATTAGCAGCTACATCAGGATTTTGGATAGATAAGTGAATTTCATCTGCTGCAAGATTTGCATAATCTCTTAGGGGTCTAGGTTGGTGTTCATTCTTTATTCCTGGATTGTTCAGGGATTTGCATAATCTCTCAGGGGTCTAGGTTGGTGTTCATTCTTTATTTCTTGATTGTTCATGTTGTATTTCATCGTATCAAAATTTCTAGGTTCTCTTCTCAATCTTCTAATCCTTCTAACAATGTGTTCTAATTCTGAATCGTAGGGTATAAGATTTTCAGGTCCAAATTTACGCATATAATTTGAAATATACACAATAATATAACTAACTAAATATAAAAATAAATTGTAATTCGAGTAAAAAATTTTCTAATAATCCTAATTTGTACGTTACTCTAATTGTGATTTTTGTTTACTCACTCACTCCCCGACAACGGCGCCAAAAACTTGACCGACAACTTTATATATGCTTAAGAATATAAGATAAATTTGGACATAATAAATATTCAGTAATTGTAAAGTCACACTTATCAACGCAGGTATACATATCTCTCAAGTAATATAAGGCTCTAATGGAGTCCTAGATATCGATCCCACAGGGATTGGTTTAGAACTGTGAACTAAGATTTTAGAAAAGCAATACTTTAATCGCAACAAAGAAGTTCAATTTGCTTATCTGTCACTAATAGGCAATTGAAATAAATATATAATTTTAATAACTATTAAATAACTCACATTATACTGATAAGGTTTTTAATGTGATATTCAATATATAAGAAAGCATCCTTCTCCTTGTCGCTTATGAGTCACTAATAGGCAATTGAAATAAATATGTAATTTTAATAACTCTTAAATAACTAATTATACCTATCACTAATAAGCAATTGAAATAAATATGTAATTTTAATAACTCTTAAATAACTAATTATACTACATTAATAGACAATTGAAATAAATATGTAATTTTAATAACTCTTAAATAACTAATTATACTAATAAATTTTTAAATGTGATATTCAATATATAAGAAATCATAATTCTCCTTGTCAAGAAATTATACTGAATGGATAAAGTGAATTAGTTCAAATTAAATGTGTCAAATAGGAGCATACCCATTCTTTATCCTTTGATCCAGGCATAAAGAACATTGACTAATCCTATGCTTGTTTACTAAATTTGCGGCTAGGCTAAGAGGATACCAGCTCTCACTTCGGAGCTCCTACGTTCCCCTCGCCTGAGGGATAACTTCTACACTTCAGCACCCAAACGATAGGACCGAATTGGGGATTTTAGTATGTGACTCTAAAATCTCCAATTCTACGCCCGATAATATTATTTTCCTATTTATTTGCACCCAACTTTCAAGGGCTTTGACCTCCCCGAATCTTGGATGTAATCTTCACTTTAGTTGTAAAACTCAACATATAAAGGCTTTGACCTCCCTGAATCTTCGATGTAATCTTCACTTTAGTTGTAAAACTCAACATATTGAGGGCTTTGACCTCCCTGAATCTTGGATGTAATCTTCACTTTAGTTGTAAAACTCAACTTATTTTAACAAAAGCTTTGACCTCTCTGAATCTTGAATGTAATCTTCACTTTAGTTGTAAAACTCAATATATTTTAACCAATCAATTGGTCAGATTGAAAGTAAATTAAGATCGAAGTGAAAATATCATCACAATTTCTTAAACATTTTCAAGGCTTCACCAATTCAAATCACCATTTCATAAATCTCGAGACAAGGAGAAAGACAGAGAAAATTACTCATATCTCATGGGGAAAACACAACAAAACTCGGAATTCATATATAAAATCAAAGTCATACAAATTACAACAAGTAAATAACTTATCTTTAATTTCTCCCCAAGAACACTCCTCGAAGTTCCTCTGAATCTCTTCCTTTCTTCACAACACACAGAATTCCTCTTTGAAGTAGCAAGAAGGAAGAAATCTCTCACTTTCCCTCCACTCTTACAATCTCTCAAAGTATTCCTCACACTTTTTACACTCTAACAAACACTAATGGAACCTTTCTAACCTCCAGGAACTCTATACACTCTTCCAACCCCCTTTCTTCTCTATCAATTTTCGGCCAAAATTGTCTTTTAAAGTTGTGGATGAGCTTTCCCAAGAGTTGTCTAAGCATCCCTTCAAAATTTGGCCTTATCCAAAGCTTGAGTAGGCATAACCGCCGAGCTCACAGTCGGCGGCCTCAAGGGCATCGTCGGCGGACTTCTGAAGAATTTTATCTTGTAGCCTCGGGAAAATCTCACCGTCGGCGGCGTCAATGGCGCCGTCGGCGCCCTTAGTTTAAATCTCCACATTTTGGTCCTTCTCGCTCCAATTTCGCTCCTTTTTGCAACTTTTTACTCCATTGACCCTAATTCATCATTCCTGCAACAAAACATCAAAAATACCTTTCTTTAAAGTGGCTCCAATGACCCTAATTCATCATTCCTGCAACAAAACATCAAAAATACTTTTCTTTAAAGTGCAATATTCCATGCATCTTTTTGCTCCAATGATCCTAATTCATCATTCCTGCAACAAAACATCAAAAATACCTTTCTTTAAAGTGCAATATCATTAAAAAGCATAAAATAGGTATGAAAATCTAAACATATTTTCCTTTGGTCAGTGTTTCATCTTGCCAATTTTATTATTTTAGGGCTTACATTCATATAAAATATGTATGAAAATCTCAACATATTTTCCTTTTGTCAAAATCCCCCAAACTTAACTATTACTTGTCCTTAAGTAATTTTATTAAGTATGAAAATGTTAACATATTTTCTTTTGGTCACTCCACAGCCATTAGTTGGACCCTAGTGGCCAACCTAAACCTCTTAAAACCACCTAAACTAATCCATGGATAAAATGTCCCCTAAATTAAGGGATTTCATTCCATATTTGCTTAAGCTTAGAATATTTTTTCTAAAACAAAGCTTAAACATATTAAATTTCTGTGACAGATTTCCCTGAGCTCCTAGCCACCTCCCCCTGGCTTGTGGGCCGGCCTAGTGGCAGGAAAATGGCCAAACCGAGAGCCACCCCCATGAGATTAAACCCAATTCAAACCTAGAGGCCACCTCATCCCAATTAAATGTTGGAGCCTCTCTGCCCTCCACCTAGGAAGCACATTTCACCCCCCAATTGGCCATGGTAGCAAACATTAAGCCATTTTTTATAAAAGCTCCCATCCACGGTCATGGAGGTAGAGCTAAAATTTCCTCTGAGAGACTTTCCCAAATTGATCCCAAAGCCTCTTTGACACCTCCTCAGTTCAATCCAACCACCACATTGCCTTGAATCCCCTTGCCGGAGCCCAATTTTGAGCTTCAATCTCTGTCTAAAACCAGGACAGAGCTCATTACACTGCTACACTCCAAAAAATCAAATTAAACTCACCCACACCTTCACCACAGTGAGAGGGGGAAAAGCCCCATCAAATTCCCCTTCCACAGAGCCTCTAGCATAGCTCTAGACCAACTCCTGAAATCGTGCCTGGTCGAATTACCACCTAGGCTTTGTACCACAGTTAGGGGCTTAATCCCTAGACTCCTTGGACCCTAATGAACGTACCAAGCATCTCTGATCGAAGCTTCCCTTTTTAGAGCCAAGGTATTGAACCTCTCCTCTTCCCGAGCCTATTTTGATTCTCCATTTTATTAGGCTTAATTTCATCGCATGGTTACCGTATGGATATGCTCGTCTCACTTAGATGAGTCCATAGGATCAAACCTGAAGTGATTTGGTTGAGTCTAGGCTGAGATCTTAGGGTTTTAGTGTGGACGGTCATGGGATCACTCCATCGGGGACGATGATGGGGAGCCGTCCGATCAAGCATGTATTGGATGGATGGAGGAGATCGAGCCGAACAACGCTTCTTTCTATGAACCGCGGGCTGAGTTAGCGAATCCATGAACGACAACGTCCAACCAGAGTGCGCCACGCTTGCCTTCGGAGCTACCGAGGATACAGTTAGCGCCGCGCGCTTAAATATATAAATAGGGAATTTAAAAAATTAGAAAATGATCCTTAACTTTAAAAATTCATATCTTGATGTAGAAAAATCATAAAAATAAAATAAAAATACCCTCTTGCTCAGTGTATATCTTAGTGTAGAAAAATCACAAAAATAAAATAAAAATACCCTCTTGCTCAGTGAATAGAGGAAACAAATGTGGAAAGAATTTTAAGTCCATTTGATGCATATTTCATTTTTAATTAATTAACCACTAATTTGAATGTTTTGATTCTCCATGCATATAAACATATCACCATGGATTGAAATTTTAGCATGTTGTTGTCTCTATCTTAGGGAACATCCTCTGATTTTTCCAAAGTCATAGGAGGCCCCTAGATAGAGATCCATATTTTTTAAGTTTATGCACATTATTTTCTTAAATTAATCATAATAATTAGCATTTTTCTTAGAAAAATCCATAAAAAATTTGGAAGGTTTACTATGACTAGAGAAGCCTTAAAAAAAATTTCTCACGAGTCAAGTCATTTGAAATGCACCTAATCTTCACAAACCCTAAATCACTAAGATAACTAATCTTGAAAGATAAAAATAACAAAATGACTTGATTTTTAATCTCCACTGTTATTTAGGATCCATAGAACTCAACATAAAAATTTTAAAGCATTTTGAGTTCATTTGATAACCTAAATTGATTTTTCAAGATAAATATCTTTTTCAGCACTTAAAAGCTTTTTAAAAAAACA
This sequence comes from Phalaenopsis hybrid cultivar, assembly GCA_002079205.1. Taxonomy (NCBI): domain Eukaryota; kingdom Viridiplantae; phylum Streptophyta; class Magnoliopsida; order Asparagales; family Orchidaceae; genus Phalaenopsis; species Phalaenopsis hybrid cultivar. The sequence goes on from JXCR01005143.1 coordinate 63,925, forward strand.
AAAATATAACTAGAAAAATTATAAAAACTTATTTTTTGAGTTCTCTGTGATTAGGAGTATTTTATAAAAATAAAATTATATTTAAAATAAAAACTTGATTTTTAGCCTATTTTTAAATATTTAAATAATTAAAAATCCATTAAAATCACAAAAAAAATAAAATTCATAGAAATATTCTAAATTACTTTGTAAGCACTTAGGAATAATTGGGATATTTTTCCTGATTTTCTAAATAAAGTTATTGAATTTTGAATCTTAAAAAATAATTTTTAAAGGCTAAAAATGGATTTTCACTAAAATAATTCCAATAAATCAAATAAAACTCATAAAAATATAAAATTTTCTTCTCTAGGTTTTTTGACCTTAGGAAAATTTTCAAAAAAAAAAAAAAACTTAATTTTCGCCATTTAAAATATTTTATATTTAATAAATACACCATAACTTAGAATAATTATAATAATTCAAATAAAATTTAAAAAATCATGAAATTTGGTCCAAAGGTTTCTCTGGTCTATTTCTACCTCCAGTAAAAATTTAAAGTGATTAGGTTTCACCTTGGTTAAGTTAACAATTTGTTTTTGAAAAATACCACTTTTCCATGAAAATAATTATATAAATTAAATTAAATTTTGAAAAATCACATTTTCTCCTATGATGTCTTAATTGACCCATTAATGAGATAGGATAAAAATTTTAAAGTCATTTTAATTGAATTTGACAAATTATGAAGTGTTAGAGCCTTAGGGGCAAATGTGTAATTTTGGTTTAGCCTTAATTAACATTTAGGCTTAATTCAAGGAGAAAAATGGGCAACCTCTGATCTTAATCATTTTATTATGATGTTTGAAACACAAGGGGTTAATTGGTAGAAACCAACCTGACTTTCTTAATTAAAAGGATAAGTTAATAAATTTCAAGATTATTAAAATTTGGAAGTTTATTAAAATAAAATGATCCTAGATTTAGGGGTATGATTTTGGGCGTTAATAACTCGCTAATTTCATACCCCTATTTGATTTTCAAATGAAATTCAAATAATAAATCATGATCACCTAAAGCTTAACTTTTTCAAAACTAATTAAGACACTCACCTAGGTCTTAATGGCTTAGTAGTAATCTAAGTTAAATCAAGACTAATTAAATGAGAATTAGAAAAATAAACACAATTAAAATTAAAACATCTTTCAAACACTACAAGCCCAATTAGAACCAAAATTTGGTTAAGTGTTCCAACAACACTAACTTGCCTATTTAAGGGTCTTCACCCACACAATCTTCAAAATTAAATTAAAAAAGATAATTACCTTACTCTTAGGAATAATTGATACATCAATATTCATTGAGCATTAGGGTGTTCATAGGATGAATTATTAAGAAACATAATAAGTTTAAATCATCTCGAGGCTTTTCACCAGGTGATAAGAGAGAAGCATGGACCTGCATCTTCCTCTTAACCTGTTGGATACCTCGAAGAGCTACAAAGCTTAATATGCTTTGCTTGACAATCATCATCCTTAATCAAATTAATAAGGACCCACCAAGATATGACTTAGGGTTAGGCAGATCGTCAAAATTTTACTTCCCTGTTTCATATAAACTGCCTTAACATGCATTTTAAGTTTCAGGTGGTGGAACGAGAAGACTCGCCAGGTGCTTTTTATAATTTTTAGCGTTGACTTTCTTGTACTTTCATACTGTACTTTTTTGCTTATACAAACTTGCATGATAAACAACGATGTCACCCTGCATGAAAACTAAAACTGTTAGAATAGCCACCAAACCAAAACCAAAATTAAAACTAAAATCAACCAAGATAAAATTCACCGCCACAACATTCAAAATATAAAACAACTCAATTTAATCACAAACATCACACAAAACTACAATTACAACTAAATTAAGATGTCTCTATCGGTGATGGGAATCCCTCGAAGGAGGTAACCTACGGTTGCTAACGAGGCTTCCCACGGTCTAAATGAAATATGGTAACTCATTAAGTTGAGTTTAGTAAATTCATCTGGACTAAGTGAATCCAACAAAAAATAGTGGTGTCGGAATGAGGGAACCGTAGGATCCTAACCGGTGTCGCTCTAATCAACTTTAACATGCCCCCATAAAATTCAAAGAACTTCAACCATAGAGCTACCTGATTTGACATCATAACTTGACACACTAGAAAACTTAAACTCATTGCGACAAGGAGCTTGGAGCTAGCATGATGGGCAACACGGCCATCTTCAACAATAAAACATGTATTCCCCAGCTAAACCAATCTTCCTTCCTTAGATATAAACAACAAAGTCATAGGACTTCGAGGTTGCTTGCTTATGCAACGTAAATCCTCACCTTATTAAAGCCATAAGACTTCGAGGTTGCTTGCTTATGCAACGTAAATCCTCACCTTATCTTTAGGCTAAATACATAGGACTTCGAGGTTGCTTGCTTATGCAACGTAAATCCTCACCTTATCTTTAGGCTTTTGTGTAGCCCTGCTATACAATATAAGCCCTAACTCATCTTAGGATTCCGAGGTTATCATTTGTCACGACCTAAATCCTCACATCTTTCAGGCTATTTGGGACTTTGAGGTTGCTTGCTTATGCAACGTAAATCCTCACCTTATCTTTAGGCCTTTGTATCCTGCTATATAATATAAGCCCTAACTCGTCTTAGGATTCTGAAGTTGTCGTTTGTCACGACCTACTGCTATGCAATATAAGCCCTAACTCGTCTTAGAATTTTGAGGTTGTCATTTGTCACGACCTACATCCTCATATCTTTTAGGCTATTTGTGTGATCGTTTCACACGAATGTAAGCCCTAAAAAATAAAATTGGTAGGATGAAACACTTAAATTTTTTCTCCTCAAAATTTAAGCCAAACATTAGGATAGCTTGGGAAGTCACCGAGGTTCTCCTTTGGATCCATGACATCTCTTAGTTCTTCCTCCTTTGGACTCTACAACAAAATGTTCCAAATTTGAACCAATCCCCTTTCACCCTCCTCCTTTGGATTCTACAATAAAATGTTCTAAATTTGAACCAATCCCCTTTCACACCTCTATGTCCGATCTCATTGAAAAGTCCTACCCTTTGAAACTCCTTGAAGATAGTATTTCCTGATTTTTATCGAGAGTCTTCTTAGGTGTCGATCTCATTGAAAAGTCCTGCCCTTTGAAACTCCTTGAAGTTAATATTTTCTGATTTTTATCGAGATTTTTCTTAAATGACTTTGGTAATTTAAAATGTGATTAACTATAAGGGCTTGCCCTTATAGGAAGCATGTCCAAACCCAGCTTAATATAAATCCTATTTAATTCTTTATATTAAATAGGGTTGTCGGCAAATACAAAGGTTTCACAAACCAAACGGACGTCAAATGTTCCTTAGTTTATTTGATCGAGCCTCAGCCTCAAGTCTTGTGTTTATCCTTCGGGATAGATACAGGATTTGAGGTATAGTGCTCTTTCATAAAATATGAAAAACATGGGATCAGTTTGATTTCATATTTTTCTAAAACTAAATATATATGTAAATATAAACGTCCTTCAGAAGCGGGCGACAGGATTTTGATTCTGGTGACCGACAGCTTCTCACGGGCAACTCCTACAACACAAAATAATGCCGACACCTGGTTGTTCCAATTTCCCAATGGTTTTACTTGAGCATTACCCCATTGTTCACTTTTACCACTAGGATTGTTGTTCCAATTAAAGTTAGGATAGTTTTAATAACCTGGGTTGTAATAATTGGAATATGGGTTATTGGGTCTATTGATAACATTTATAGTTTCCAATGAAGTATGAGAATCATTCATTTATCCTAATAAATTTTCTTCAACCATTTGGGGTGTTCAAGAAAAATTTATTCCAATTTTGTTTATATTCTTAGACAATGCAGCAACTTGACATGCAATCATTGAAATAACATTGTTATGATGAAAATCAACTACTTTGTAAAGATTTACCCTATCAAAAGGCCATTGAAAATTATTTATAACCATTTCTTCAAATGTTGAATAAGCATCATCAAAGGGTTTAGACATTAATGAACCTCCAACAGCTGCATCTATAATAGATCTAAGGGATTCTACTAACCCATTATAAAATATTTAAATGATCAACCACTCTGGTAAATCATGATGTGGACACTTTCTAAGGAGTTCCTTAAATCTTTCCCAAGCTTCATATTTAGACTCTTCTTCATACAGAGTAAAAGAAGTAATATCATTTCTAAGCTTCACAGATTTTAAAGGTAGAAAATACTTAGTTCAAAACTTTTAAGCTAAATCTCCCCAAGTTCTAATAGATTCAGGTGCTAACGAATTTAACCATATATTAATTTTATCCCTTAATGAAAAATTAAAAAGTTTAAGTCTAACAACATTATTCGATACACCATCATATTTAAATATAGCACACAGTTCTAAAAAGCTGGCTAAATGTAAATTGGGATCCTTAAATAATTGATGCAATAAAAATAAATGCATTTTTAGACCTATATTTTATACTCATTTTTTGTGATATTGCGCTTTAAAATAAGGTATTTTTTATGTTTTTTTAGGTTGATGATTTTTAGCACTTGGAACAAAAAAGAAGCAAAAAGAATGAAATTTAGAGTAAAAATAACATTTTAGAGAGAAATACTCAGCGCCTACGATGCCAACATGGATACCGACGGTGCCATTTGACAGATAGCATAAATTTAATTCAGGCCACAGGCGCCGACGACACCATTGTGGGCGCCGACAGCGCTGAAGTCAGTGCAGGGAGAAAATCTACAAGATTTGACAAATTTGGATGCTTTTTGAAGAGTTATTTGATACACCTCTTGTAAAACTGACATTATTTTCTATTTAGAATAGAAACTAATCAAAAAAAGGTGTCTGCTAGTGTGTCATTGAGTTTCCTTTAGTGTTCGATTGTGTGTATTGTGTAGTGTGGTGAGTCTAAGTGTGATTTCTCCTAAGAGTTGTTAGAGAGGGAGAGAAGTGAGATTTATTCTTCCTTACATATTCAAAGAGAGAATCAAGAGTCTTGTAAAGAGAGAAATAGTTTAAGAGGAGCTACAAGAGATTTGCTTTGAGAAAGAGTTAAAAATAAGTGGTGTTTGTTTATTATTGTTATATAAACTTTCTTTTATTTATGAAATTCATATTTTGTTATATCTTTCTCATGAGTTCTGAGTAGTTTTCTTTGTCTTTCTCCCTACTCTGAGATATGATAAAATGAAGAGATAATTTGGATGTGTCAATTTTAAAATATAAAATAAACTGTGATGATTTTTTTCACTCCGTTCTTAATTTACTTTTTGATTTGGCCAATTAAAATGTTAACATCTGTTGTGAAACATACTATCCAGGAAATAGAGTATGAGTTTCACAATAAAGTGAGAATCAAATTTGATTCCATGAAGGAGCATTTTGTTCATGGAATTGGGTGCAAAGAAGTAGGGAAATATATATTACTGGGCAAAGAATTGGAAATTCTATGGTGAAAGACTAAAATCCCCAATTTTGTCTTAGTATTTAATAACTAAAGTGAGATTTAGCCTTCAGGGGAAGGGAAGTGGAAGCTCTGGAGTGAGAGCCAGTATCCTCCAGTCTAACCACGGATTTAGAGACTAAACCTAAAATTAACCAACGATTCTCTATAACACTTGACTGAGGGTAGAGAATTAAAATTGCTCCTATTTGGTACAAGAAAAATTAAAACCATTTATCTCTCTCATTTAACCAAAAACTCATTGTAGTGTGAAAGATGCTTTCTCATATTTGATAAATTCATCACAAAAATATAGTTTGGTAGTTATTGCTTAGCTTCACTTTACAGTTTTACTTGTAGTTGGTAATTTAGTTCTGTTAGCATCCTAAATATTTGAAATTTAGTGTAGTAGATTTTCATTATCATTGTGAATTTCTTGATTTAAATTTCCATTACAAATTTACACCTTCCTCGTGGGATCGGTATTTGGGGCTTAATCAGAAAGTCATCTATTACTTGATAATGGTATGTATACTTGCTTAGAATCCCAACATAAATTGCTTCAATTTCTTATTCATAAATAAAGAATCAATTTTTTGGCATTGTTGCAAAACGGAGTCAACTTTATTAATTTTACACAGCTATAATTTCGGGATCAAGTTTTTGGTGCCGTTGTCGGGGATTGGTAACGACAAATTAAATAGATTTGGTAAATTTGGAAATTTAGCGATAAAGTAAATAAAATATAATACAAAAAAATAAAAAAACAAGGATCATAAAAAAAACATTTTTTTTTAAATTTAAGAGTACTTTTAAGAATTTTTTTGCTCATTATATTTTTTTATGCGTAGTATTGGATTTGGAGGTTTAGTACCTTACGATTTAGAATTAGAACATACTATTAGAAAAGTTTGAAAACAAAAAAAAATTATAAATTTGAATGAAATAATGAATAACTTAGATAATCAAATAAATGAAAATCGATAAAGATATTTAAAAGATTATGTTATTCCTAAAGCAGATGAACTTCACTTGATTATTCAAAATCCTGATGTTGCTGCTAATTCATTTGAGCTTAAATCTGTTATTATCGAAATGGTATAAAATAATTAGTTTGGAGGAACTCCTACTGAATATCCTAACTTACATCTTGATAGTTTTCTTGAAATATGTGCTACTTTTAAATATGATGGAGTGTCTAATGATGCTGTCAGGCTTAGTCTTTTTCCTTTTTCATTAAAGGATAAAGCTAAAGCTTGGTTAAATTCATTAGCACTTGGATCTATCAGAACTTAAGGAGAACTCTCACAAAAATTATTAGCTAAATATTTTCCACCATCGAAAACTGCTAAGCTGAGAAACGATATTACATTTTTTTGTCAGTTCGAAGGGGAATCGATATATGAAGCTTGGGAAGGATTTAAGGATCTCCTTAGGAGATGTCCACACCATGCTTTACCAGATTGGTTAATAATTCAAACTTTTTACAATGGATTGGTAGGATCACTTAGATCTATTATAGATGCTGCTACATGTGAATCATTAATGTCAAAACCTTTTGATGAAGCATATTCTTTAATCGAGGAGATGGCTACTAATAATTTTCAATGGTTCTTGGAACGGGAAAATTCAAAGAGAGTAGCTAGTATTCATGATTCTGATGCAATGTTTATTTTAGCATCTCAAATTGTCGTTATATCAAAGAGGATTGATCAAATTGGAGTGAACCATTCTCAAATACCACCAATATTAGAGGAAAATTCATTAGGACAGATAATTTATACTCAATCATCTTATGAAACTATGAATGTTACAAATAATAGAAATAGTAATCTCTACTCAAATTATTATAATCTTAGATGGAAAAACCACCCTAATCTTAGTTGGAATAATTATAATAATTTGGTGAACCTCTCAGGAAATTTAAATAACCAAGGGAATCCTAACTATAGACCTTATTATCCTCTTGTATTTAACAATAATTCACAGGTCAAGGAGAAGAAGTTGATTATGGAAGAAGTGATGTTGAACATGGGAAATCAAATACAAAATCAAGGAGCTGCAATTAGGAATATTGAAAATCAATTAGGACATATTGCTACTGCAATTAGTAAGAAACCTTCAGGAATTGTTCCTAGCACTGTTGAAGTTAATTCATAAGATCAGAATAAGGAGCAACTTAAAGCTATTCAATTACAAAGTGAAAAAGAAGTGGAGACAAGAATTCAAAGAGAAACTGAAGTTGAGAAGGAGAAGGTGGAAATTGAAAACGACAGTGATGAAAATAAACCAATAAAAATTTCTTTAGAAAAACTACTACCTCTGTTTCCTCAACGATTGAAGCATAAGAATAAAGATAAATAACTTACAAAATTTTTGGAAATCCTTAAAAAAGTTATCGAGAAATATTCCTTTCATTGAGGCTTTGGAACAAATGTCAAGTTAAGTGAAATTTATAAAGGATATACTAAACAAGAAGAGGAAGTTTGCAGATCACGAGACCGTTGCACTCAGTGAAGAGCGTAGTGCAATTATTCAGAAAAAGCTTCCTGAAAAGTTAAGAGATCCTGGTAGTTTTACTATACCTTATGTTATTTGTGAGAAATTTTTTGGGAAAGCCTTATGCAATCTAGGAGCTAGTATTAATCTTATGCCTCTATTAATTTTTAAACGTTTAGATTTAAGAGAGATTTCCCCTACTACTGTAACTCTACAGTTAGTTGATCGATCAATAGCTTATCCTAAAGGATTTATAGAAGATGTATTAGTGAAAGTGGATAAATTTAGTTTTCTTGTATACTTTATTATATTAGATATGGAGGAAGATAAAGAGATTTATATTATTTTGGGGAGACCATTCCTTACAAAAAAGAGAGTTGTGATAGATGTGCAAAAAGGAGAACTAATAATGAGAGTCCATGATCAAGAAGTAACATTTAATATAGCAAAATCTATGAAATATCCCGCGATAGAAAAAGATAATGAATGTTTTAGAATAGAAGTTACTGATTATCTAAGTAATGAGCAATTTAAGGAAATGTTTGAAGAAAAAATAAGGCAAGAAGAGAATTATGAGAATGAGAATGAAATAACAAAAATGAGAATTTAGATTATGTTCAGTACGAATTTGAAATTTTGGACCTTCCAGAAAATGATAATAAAAATCTTGTTCCTTCAAGTATTAAATCACCTGAACTTGAACTGAAAGTATTACTTGCCCATTTAAAATATGTTTTTTAGGAGATTCATCTACATTGTCTATTATTATATCTTCTGATCTAACTGAATTTCAAGAGCAAAAAATTAGTAGAAATGTTGAAAAGATATAAGAAGGCCTTTGGATGAACTTTAACAGATATCAAAGGAATCAGTCCTTCAAATTGTATGCACAGAATTCTATTGAATGAACAATATGAATCTAAAGCTGATTCACAGAGGAGATTAAACCCGATAATGAAAGAAATTGTTAAAAAGGAAATCTTAAAATGGTTAAATGCTGGACTTATATAGCCTATTTCAAACAATGCTTGGGTAAGTCCGAGCCACTGTGTTCCAAAGAAAGGAGGAGTGACAGTTAAAGTAAGTGATAAAAATGAATTAATTTTAATAAGCCAAGTTACTGGCTGGGGAATTTGTATAGTCTATAGAAAATTAAATGTAGCCACCATGAAATATCATTTTCCTTTATCATTTCTAGACCAAATGTTGGATAGATTGGCTGGGAAAAAATATTACTGCTTTCTAGATGGATATACCGGGTATCATTAAATTTTGATTGCTCCTGAGGATCAAGAAAAAACAATGTTTATAAGCCCTTATGGAACAATTGCTTTTCGTAGAATGTCATTTGGATTATGTAATGCACCTGCGATATTTCAAACATGTATGATGTCAATTTTTTTTTATTTTAATTGAACGTGGAATGGAAGTATTTATGGTTGATTTTTTTTGTAATTGGAACTTCATTTGAATTATGCTTAAATAACTTAGAAAAAGTTCTAAAACTATGTAAAAAATTCAACTTAGTACTAAATTGGGGAAAATGTCAATTTATGGTTGCAGGAGAAATTGTACTTTGGCATAAAATTTCTGAAAATGACATGGAAGTAAATCCAGTAAAAATTCAAGTTATTGCAAAATTACTGCCTCCTACTACGGTTAGAGGGGTAAGAAGTTTTCTAGGACATGCTGGTTTCTACAGGTGTTATATAAGAAATTTTTAAAAAATTACTAAGCTATTATGTCAACTTTTAGAAAAGGATACAAAATTTAATTTTAATGAGGAATGCATAAAAGCATTTAAATTACTGAAAGAAAAATTAATCACTGCTTCTATAATAGTTCCACCTGATTGGGAGAAACCATTTGAAATAATGTGTAATGCTAGTGATCATGCTATCAGAGCTATTTTAGGGCAAAGGTATGACAAAGTTTTTAAAATAATATATTATACTAGTAATCTAAATAATTCTCAAATTAAATACTCCACTACTGAAAGAGAGTTATTAGCTATTGTCTATGTCTCTTATAAGTTTAGAATTTACTTAATTGGAGCTAAATGTATAGTGCATACAGACCATTCTGCTATCAAATATTTGATGCAAAAGAAGGATGCTAAACCAAGATAAATTAGATGGATACTTTTGCTGCAAGAGTTTGATTTTGTGGTAGTAGATAGAAAGGGAACGGATAATCAAATAGCTGATCATTTGCCTAGAATGGAATAAGAAATATTAATTGATTTTGCAAATGAAATTTTAGAAACTTAAACTTTCACTGATGAACAATTGTATAGTATTGATATAAAGAATATATTATGGTATGCTGATATAGTAAATTATATTGTGAGTGATATTCTACCACCAGATGTAAAGAATCAACAATTAAAAAAATTTATTCATGATACAAGATTTTATTTCTGGGATGACCCATAGTTATATAAACAATGTAAAGATTTGATCATTAGAAGATGTGTGTCTTATGAAGAAACTGAACAAATAATTAAACAATGTAATGATTCTGAATTTGGAGGATAATTTGGAACAAGTAGAACTGCACATAAAATTTTGCAAGCTGGATTTTATTGGCCTACTCTTTTCAGAGATGTTAATGAATATATTAAAGCATGTGATTGATGTCAGTGAGTAGGAATTATTTCTAAGAGAAATGAAATAACTCTGAATTACACATTGGAAGTTGAAATTTTTTATGTGTGGGGATTAGATTTTATGGGATCATTTATGCATTCATTTGGAAATATATTTATATTGTTTGCTATTGATTATATGTCCAAATGGATTGAAGCTATTGTTGTACCTAAATGTGATGCTCGACGTGTTTTAAAATTTTTAAATAAAAACATTTTTACAAGATATAGAATGCCGAGAGTAATTATTACTGATGGAGGATCCCATTTTAGGAATAAGAGGATCAAGAAATTGATTATAAAATATAATATTATGAATAGATTCTCTATTATTTATCATCCCTAAACTAGCATTTTATCAGAGATATCAAATCGTGAAATAAAGCAAATTTTAGAAAAAGTTGTAAATCCTGATAAATTGGATTGGTATGCTAGATTAGATACTACATTATGGGCATACAAAATTGCCTATAAGACTTTTTTTGGAATTCTCCCATATAGAACATGTCAGTTTTGGTAAAACATGTCAGTTACCAGTAGAGTTGGAGCATAAAAAACTTTGGGCTATTAAAGAATTCAATTTTAATCTAAAGAATGCTAGTGAGAAAAGATTATTGCAACTCAATGAACTTGAAGAGATTAGAGAAGCATATGATAATGCAAAAATCTATAAAGAGAAAATGAAAATAAGGCATGATCGAAGGATTATACGAAAGAAATTTGAACCTAGACAAGAAGTTCTATTATATAATACTAGATTGAGATTATTTTCAGGAAAACTGAAATCTAGAAGGTTAGGACAATTCAATGTGATCAAAGTCTATCATTATGAAACTGTTGTTATCGAAGATCCTAAAACTGGAAAAATATTTAAAGTTAATGGGTATTGATTGAAACATTATTATGAAGGGCACATGCCACAATTTAAAGAAATCTTGATGTTAAGTCATCTTGAATAAACATTGGTGCGTCAGGCTGACGACGTTAAACCAAGCACTTTGTGAGAGGCAATCCATATATATATCTTAGTATTTTTTTTATAGATATTATAGTGTATTAGCAGATAATAATACCTTACAAACCTACACAATCTTTTATATCATAAATCAAGACAAATATTGTTGTTAGACGAAAATTTGGGAATGAATTGAACTAAAGATGAAACAAACACAATTTTGGCTTTGGCACTGACGACACCAACATGGGCGCCGATGGAGCCATTTTACAGAGCCATGATGCCAACCACGCCAATGGGGTGCTGACAGCGCCCAGTATGGTTTCGGTAGTTCAGGGAGTTTTTGGCGGATTTTGGCTCGATTTTGCTTCAAAATAACTGCCTAAAGGTCTTTTTAAAGGCATGAAAACCATTTTAGACGACCTGATACTTCCAAATTTTGAAATCCATGGCTTTCGATTCCAGAAACACTTCCAGGTATAGGATTTTCAATCAAAGAAATCTCATCAGTTTTGACGCGCAGAAATTATATGACAAAGTCATCACGAAGAAGAGACTTATCAAGGATAGAGGCTTTGTCGATCATGGATTGAGTAATCCAAGTTTACATGATAAAATCATAGTACAAAGACGTTGGGAAGTTCTATGCTACACTACCACTGCATTAGTTGTTCTAGTGGTAAAAGAATTCTACGCAAATCTTCAATGAATTTACCAAGGAGTCATCTTCATTCAAGGTAAGGGTGTACCATTTACTCTGTCACAAATTAATCATATGTTTATGATAGAAAGCATGTCAATCTGTCACTATGCGAACTTTATTCCAACGAAGGATCTGATGTATGATGGATACCTACTTTTGACGAATGAAAGTGATAATTGGAAAATCAGAGATGAGGGGCATGTTAGTTTTTTCCGCTTCACGATTAAATCTGATATCTAAACAATGACATTTCTTCATCTCTGCGAAACTACTCCCTATAATGAGAATTAGTAAAGTTACAAAGGAAAGTGCAATTTTAAACTATTGCATTCAAATTGGAAAGCCCATTGATGTGGGATCAATTATTGTTAAATCTATTTTGGGTATTCTAATGAATGGGCCTATATATGGACTGGGCATCCTTCTGCGATCTTCTTACTATGCGGTCAATCTCAAGTACCATATGAAAGTTGTAAGAAAGTGTTATTACCCTGGGAGCCCATGGATCCAATTGATGCAAACTATATTGGGAATGGAAATGAAGCGTTGGACATTATCTTGGATCAATCATCACATGCTTCGACTCCCTTAATGCCCTGTATAGTTGGAAGTTCACAAGTTTTGGAGAAGAGAATAAAGAAGATAGAAAGAGAACTTCAAAATATCATAAATGCGATAGGAAATCTTACTTACCTTTTTTATCACTTAGACTGGAGGATGAATGAACACTTTGATCATACGGGACAGATTAAAGCATGTTTGGTGCAGATGTTCAAGAAGAATGAATGGATCAATGAAAATTCAACTAATCAATTCTCGTACCGACCATTCTACAATTTTTACGTGCATTACCAGTATATGAGAGATATTAGAGGAGGAGACTATACTGAAGATGAAGAGGAGTAATTGAAGAAGTTAAACGTTCTACTATTTAAAATTAACTATGTTTTTAATGTAATTGTATTGGATTTGCTTTGGTTTGAAACTCCTATCACTTTAATTGTATGTATAGTTTAGTTTTCAACGTTCAAGTGTTGTGGCTTGATTTTGACGTTGAATTATAGTGTGATTTGCTTTATGTATGTGTTCGTGGGATTAAAAAATTGTGTTTGTAAAAATTTGGAATTTCATATAAAAAAGTTTGTTTTGTGTTGTTTATAAAAACAATTGTTTGTGGACTATTTAAGGATGAGTATTATTGTTTAAAAAGACTGATAAGATGTTGGAGTGAATTGGAAATAACGGATGTGTGAAAATAATGGAGATTAAATATTTTTGGCAGTGGCGCTGCAGCGCCCGAGACCCGAAAGTCCCCAAGCACTTTAAAATTTCATGAATTACACCATGAAAATGCCATTTTTACCTCTTTAGTCACCTTCAACCTTCGGTTTACACCCCTAGGGCTTGCAAACACTTGGATTTAAAGGGATTAGAAGACAAAAGAAGTTTAGATTTTATCTTCTTTTGGTAAGAGCTACACTTTGAACTAAAAATTTTTTATTTCCACCAAGGATTTCTCCTACATTGCCGAGATCCAAAATTTTAAAATTTCTTAAGGAGATTTTGAGAAAATCCTTTGGTGAAGAACTCTTACTTAGGAGATTTAAGTTTAAAATGTTCCACATTGTGATTTTAGAAATTTTCGGAATTTATTTGGATTTTATCATTTTTTTTTCTTTCGAAGATTGCAATGGCACCAAGGATGAGAAAAGAAAAGAGGAAATTGGAATATGATTACCAAAGATTCATCAACTTCAAATCAAGTGTTCATTTCAATAGTCTACTGACCAAAGAAGAATATGTTGAGATTTTCATACCTATTTTATACTAATATTGATGATATTGCACTTTAAAGAAGGGTATTTTTGATGTTTTGTTGCAGGTATGTTGAATTATGGTCATTGGAGCAAAAAGATGCAAAAAGCAGCGAATTTGGAGCGAAAATGACCAAAATATGACGATTTGAACTAGGGTGCCGACGGCGGGTTTTTCCTGAGAGTTCAGAATTAGATATTCTAGAAGGCCGCCGATGGTGAGATCGACGGTTATCTCAACAGGTGCATTGAATGTGGACTATTTTTGACGGGATGCTTAGGCAACTCTTGGGAAAACTCTTCTACAACTTAAAAAGAACTTTTGGCAAAAATTTGAAGTGAGAAAGGAGAGAGGAAGTTGAAGAGAGTGTAGAGTGTTTAATTTAGGGTTAGATTGTGAGGAATTCTTCGAGAGATTGTAAGAGTGGAGGGAAAGTGAGAGATTTCTTCCTCTTTCCACTTCGAAGAAGAATTCTGTGTGCTGTAAAGAAAGAAAGAGATTCAGAGGAACTTCGAGGAGCGCTTCAAAGAAGAATTCTGTGTACTGTAAATAAAGGAAGAGATTCAGAGGAACTTCGAGGAGTTTGCTTGGGGAGGAATTAGAGATAAGTGGTATTTACTTATTATAGTTTGTATGACTTTGCTTTTATATATAAATTCTGAGTTTTGTCGTATCTTCCCCATGAGTTCTGAGTAGTTTTCTCTGTCTTTCTCCTTGTCTTGAGATTTTGTGAAATGGTGATTTGAATTGGTTGAGCCTTGAGAATGTTAAATAAGTTGTGATGATCTTTTCACTTTGATCTTAATTTACTTTCAATATGGCCAATTAATTTGTTAAAATATGTTCAGTTTTACAACTAAAGTGAAGATTACATCCAAGATTTAGGGAGGTCAAAGTTCTTGAAAGTTGGGTGCAAATAAATAGGGAAATAAAATTATCGAGCGTAGAATTGGAGATTTTAGAGTGACGGACTATAAATCCTCAGTTCGGTCGTATCATTTGGGTGTTGAAGTGTTGATGTTACCCCTCAGGTGAGGGGAACGTGGGAGCTCCGAAGTGAGAGTCGGTATCCTCCAAGCCTAGCCGCAAATTCAGTAAACAAGCATAGGATTAGTCAATGTTCTTTATGTCTGGACCAAAGGGTAAAGAATAGGTATGCTCCTATTTGGCACAATCCAATTTAAACTAATTCACTTTATCCATTCACTTTAATTTCTTGACAAGGAGAAGGATGTTTTCTTATATATTGAACTTCACATTAGAAACTTTATTAGCAGAATTAATTATTTAAGAGTTATTAAAATGACATATTTTTTTCAATTGCTTATTAGTGATAGATAAGCAATTTGAACTATATTGTTATGATTAAGTATTGATTTTCTAAAATCTTAGTTCGTAGTCTCTAATATTACTCCCTATGGGATTGATATCCAAGACTCCATTAGAGCCTTGTATTACTTGAGTGATACGTATACTTGCATTGATAAGTGTGACTTTACAATTATTGTATATTTTATATACATCTTTATCGAATCTACAACTGCCGTCAAGTTCTTGGCGTCGTTGTCGGGGTATTAAATCTTCAAGCAGCAGTATCAAGTTCTTGTAATTTTAAGCGTATATAAAGTCGATGTCAAGGTTTTGGCGCCGTTGCCGGGGAGTAAACAAGAATCATAATTAGAGTAACGGACAAATTATAACTTTTAGAAAACTTTTACTGAAATTGCAACTTATTTTCATACTTATTAACTGTTTTAATGTGTATTGATTTCAATTGTATGCATAAGTTTGGAATTGAAAATCTTATGCCCTACGATTCAGAATTAGAACGCACTGTTAGAAGAATTAGAAAACTAAGAAGAGAACCTAGAAATCCTGACACAATGGAAAATAACGTGAATAATCAATGAATAGAAAATGAACACCAACTTAGACCTCTACGAGATTATGCAAATCCTACAGCAGATGAAATTCGATTATCTATCCAAAATACTGATGTAGCTGCTAATTCATTTGAGCTTAAACCTGCTATTATCCAAATGGTACAAAACAATCAATTCAGAGGTACACCAAATGAAGATCCTAATTTACACCTCGCTAGTTTTTTAGAACTTTGTGCTACCTTTAAATATGACAAAGTTTCAAACTTGTTAGACTTAGACTTTTTCCTTTTTCACTTAGGGATAAGGCTAAGATGTGGTTAAATTCAACACCTAGATCTATTAGAACTTGGGGAGAACTTTCACAGAAATTTCTATTCAAATATTTCCCTCCATCAAACTGGATCGATTAGAACTTGGGGAGAACTTTCACAGAAATTTATATCCAAATATTTCCCTCCATCTAAAACTGCTAAACTTAGAAATGACATAACATCATTTTGTCAGATTGATGGAGAGTCTTCCATCCAAAACTGCTAAACTTAGAAATGACATAACATAGTTCTGTCAGATTGATGGAGAGTCAATATATGAAGCTTGGGAGAGATTTAAAGATATAACATCTTTCTGTCAGATTGATGGAGAGTATCCAAAACTGCTAAACTTAGAAATGACATAACATCATTTTGTCAGATTGATGGAGAGTCGAAAAACTGCTAAACTTAGAAATGACATAACATTGTTCTGTCAGATTGATGGAGAGTCAATATACGAAGCTTGGGAGAGATTTAAAGATCTTCTTAGAAATTGCCCTCATCATTCATTACCAGACTGGTGCTGCTAAACTAAGAAATGACATAACATCGTTCTGTCAGATTGATGGAGAGTCAATATATGAACTGCTAAACTTAGAAATGACATAACATCATTCTGTCAAATTGATGGAGAGTCAATATATGAAGCTTAAATGACATAACATCATTTTGTCAGATTGATGGAGAGTCGATATATGAAGCTTGGGAGAGATTAAAAGACTATTAAGAAATGCCCTCATCATTCGTTACCAGATTGGTTGATAATTCAAACTTTTTATAATGGACATAACATCATTCTGTCAGATTGATGGAGAGTCAATATACGAAGCTTGGGAGAGATTTAAAGATCTTCTTAGCATAACATCATTTTGTCAAATTGATGGAGAGTCAATATACGAAGGTTAGGAGAGATTTAAAGATCTTCTTAGGAAGTCCTCATCATTCGTTACCATATTGGTTGATAATTCAAACTTTTTATAATAAATTAGTGGGATCTCTTAGATCGATTATAGATGTTGCGGCTGGTGGTTCTTTAATGTCAAAACTTTTTGTGAGGCATATTTATTAAATAGATGTCTACCAATAATTTTCAATGGCCCTCTGAAAGGGTAAATCCTAAAAGAGTAGCTAGTATCCACGATTCTAATGTAATATCTATGTTAGCTTCGCAGATTGCTGTAATATCAAGGAAATTAGATCATTATGGAATGAATTATTCTCTAACACCTACTATGATGGAAGAGAATTCATTTGGGCAATTTGTGGATGTTCAACCTTCGTATGAGACTTTAAATACTATTAATAATAGACCCAACAACCCTTATTCGAACTATTATAACCCACGTTGGAAAAATCATCCTAATTTTAATTGGAGTAACAATTCTTCTACAAATCAACAATGGGCGAACAACCCAGTGAACCCATTAGGAAATTCATCCAACCAAGGAAATGTTAATTATAGACCTTTTTATCCTCCAGGTTTTAACAGTAACACTCAAATTAAGGAAAAAAAGTTGTCTATGAAAGAGATGATATTAAACATGGGTCAACAATTGCAGAACCAAGGAAATCAATTACAAATTCAAGGAAATCAGTTAAAAAATCAAGGAACTGGTATTAAGAATATTAAAAATCAATTGGGGCATATCGCTACTGTGCTTAGTAACTGAATATTGGGAACTTTTCCTAGTACTATGGAACTTAATCCTAAAGATCAAGGAAAAGAATAGATAAAAGTGATACAATTACAAAGTCAAAAAGAATTGGAAACAAGAGTGCAGAAAGAAATTTAGAATATTCACTTACACCAATGAAAATTATTGTGGAGAAACCTCCACCACCGTTTCCTCAAAGATTGAAGCAACACAAAAAGGATAAACAATTTTCCAAGTTTATAGAAATTCTTAAAAAATTAACGGTAAATATTTCCTTTGTAGAAGCTTTAGAGTAAATGTCCAATTATTCGAAGTTTATAAAAGATATTTTGAATAAGAAATGGAAGTTCACTGATAATAAGACTGTTGCACTTAGCCAAGAGTGTAGTGTAATTATTCAGAAAAAGCTTGCGGAAGAATTAAAAGATCTAGGTAGTTTCACTATACCGTGTGCTATCGGTGAAAAATTTTATGGAAGAATTAAAAGATCCTGACAGTTTCACTATACCGTGTGCTATCGGTGAAAAATTTTATGGAAGAGCTTTATGTGATTATAGTTTCACTATACCGTGTGCTATCGGTGAAAAATTCTATGGAAGAGCTTTATGTGATTTGGGATCCTGGAAGTTTCACTATACCGTGTGCTATCGGTGAAAAATTCTATGGAAGAGCTTTATGTGATTTGGGATCCAGCATTAATCTTATGCCTCTATCAATCTTCAAAAAATTAGGATTAGGAGAAGTCTCACCTACTTCTGTAACTCTTCAGTTAGCAGATCGTTCAGTTAATTAACCTAAGGGAGTTATAGAAGATGTGTTACTAAAAGTTGATAAATTTATCTTTCATGTGGATTTCATTGTTTTAGATTTGGAGGAAGATAAAGAAATACCTATAATTTTAGGGAGACATTTTTTAGCTACTGGAAAAGCTATGATAGATGTTCAAAAGGGAGAATTAACAATGAGAGTTAACGATCAAGAAGTGACTTTTAACATTATGAAATCTATGAAATATCCTACTGTTGAAAGAGATAATGAATGTTTTCGCAAGGAAATTAGTGAACATCTATTGAACGAGCATTTTAAAGAACATTTTGAAGAGGAAGAACATTTTGAATAAAGAGATGAAGATATTTTGGATGAAATAGAAAATGAAGAATTAGATTATGTTCAAAAAAGATTTGAGATGTTTGATATTACAGGAACTGATAAGAATCTAGTTCCGTCAATTATAAAACCACCTGAACTTGAGTTGAAAATATTGCCTATCAATTATAAAACCACCTGAACTTGAGTTAAAAATATTGCCTAACCACTTGAAGTATGTGTTTATGGGAGACTCGTATACAATACTTGTTATTATATCTTCAGAGATAAATGATTTGTAAGATCAAAGACTTTTGGATACATTAAAAAGATAT
This sequence comes from Phalaenopsis hybrid cultivar, assembly GCA_002079205.1. Classification (NCBI taxonomy): domain Eukaryota; kingdom Viridiplantae; phylum Streptophyta; class Magnoliopsida; order Asparagales; family Orchidaceae; genus Phalaenopsis; species Phalaenopsis hybrid cultivar. The sequence continues at coordinate 83,295 of JXCR01005143.1, forward strand.
AAGAAAGCTTTTTGTTGGACCTTAGCTGATATTAAGGGAATTAGTCCTTCGATCTGTATGCACAGAATTATACTAGATGAACAATACAAACCAAGAATTGATCCACAAAGGAGATTAAACCCAATGATGAAAGAAGTAGTCAAGAAGAAAATTTTGAAATCGAAATTATATATCCTATTTCAGACAGTGCTTGGGTAAGTCCAATTCATTGTGTTCCTAAGAAAGGAGAAGTTACTATTGAAACAAAAGAGAATAATGAATTATTACCTATCAGACAAGTTACTGGGTGGCGTATTTTCATTGATTATAGAAAATTAAACACTGTCACTAGGAAAGATCACTTCCCTTTACCATTTTTAGCAAATAGTAGATAGATTGCTTGGCACAAATAATTTTATTTTTTAGATAGATATACCGGTTACCATCAAATTCTTATTACTTCTGAGGATCAAGAAAAGACAGCATTTACTAGTCCTTTTAAAAATTTTGCTTTTCAAAGAATGCCTTTCGGATTATGTAATGCACCTGCAACATTCCAGAGATATATGATGTCTATATTAAGTAAGTTAATTGATGTTGGATTGGAAGTATTTATGGATGATCTCTCTGTATTTGGAACATCATTTGACGCATGCTTAAATTATCTTGAAAAAGTTTTGGAGTTATGCGAAAGAACTAATTTAGTTCTAAATTGGGAGAAATGTCAATTTATGGTTGCAGAAGAAATTGTGTTAGGGCATAAAATTTCAGAAAATGGTATGGAAGCAGAACCTGCAAAAATTCAAGTTATATCTAAATTAACACCTCCTACTAATGTAAGAGAGAGTAGGAGTTTTCTTGGACATGTTGGTTTTTACAGGCGTTTTATTAAAGATTTTTTAAAAATTACAAACCTATATGCCAACTTTTAGAAAAGGACAAGAAATTTGAATTTACTGAAAGCTGTTTAAATGCCAGATTTCTTGGACATGTTGGATTTTACAGGCGTTTTATTAAAGATTTTTCAAAAATTACTAAACCTTATGTCAACTTTTAGAAAAGGACAAGAAATTTGAATTTGCTGAAAACTATTTAAATGCCTTTGAGTTATTAAAAGAAAAATTAATCATAGCCCCTATTATAGTTTCACCTAACTAGTAGAAACCATTCGAACTAATGTGCGATGCTAGTGATTATGCTATTGGAGCTGTTCTTGGACAAAAGTATGAAAATATTTTTAAAGTTATATACTACGCTAGTACAACTCTTAATGATGATCAAATTAACTATACTGTTGCTGAAAAAGAGTTACTGGTCATTGTGTATGCTTTAGATAAATTTAGATCTTATTTAATTGAGACTAAATGTGTTGTGCACACTGATCACTCTGCTATTGAATTTCTCATGCAAAAGAAGGATGTCAAACCAAGGTTAATTAGATTGATAATTTTGATGCAAGAATTTAATCTTATGGTTATTGATAGAAAGGGAACTGAGAATCAAATTGCTGATCATTTGTCGAGATTAAAAAATCATGAATTAGCTGACACCGACAATGAAATTACAGACAGTTTCCCTGATGAACAACTTTATAATATTAATGAGTGAAAAATATCATGGTATGCTGATATTGTTAATTATATTGTAAGTGATATTTTGCCACCTATGCTGACATTGCAACAGCAAAGAAAATTCATTCATGATGCGAAAGCATATTTTTGGGATGAGCCTAATTTATATAAATAATATAAGGATCTTATTATGAGAAGATGTGTACCTTATGAAGAAACTGAACTAATTATTCAAAAATGTCATGATTCTGAATTTGGAGGATATTTTAGGATTGATAAAACTGGTTATAAAATTTTACAAGCTGGATTCTATTGGCCTACTCCCTTTAGAGATGTTTACAGATACATAAAAACTTGTGATCGATGCCAACGAGTAGGCAATATATCTATAAGAAATGAAATGCCTCTGAATTTCATGTTAGAAGTAGAGATCTTTGATGTTTGGGGATTAGATTTCATGGGACCATTTATTCCTTCATCTGGGAACTTATACATATTAATTACAGTAGACTACGTTTCAAAGTGGATTGAAGCACAAGCTTTACCTCGTTGTGACGCTAAAAGTATTTCAAGATTTTTAGTGAAAAATATTTTCACTAGATACGGAATGCCGAGAATGATTATCATTGATGGAGGATCTCATTTTAAGAATAAATACATTTAGAGATTGCCAGAAAAGTTTAATATTATTCATAGAATCTCTACTTCCTATCACCCTCAAACTAGTGGGTTTGCTGAAGTTTTTAATATAGAGATTAAACAAATACATGAGAAGACTGTAAACCCTAGTAGAATAGATTAGTCCACTAAACTGGATACCCTATTGTGGGTTTATAGGATTGCTTATAACTCCTATTGGAATGACTTATTACAGGCTGATTTTTGGAAAGACTTGTCACTTACCAGTAGAATTGGAACATAAAGCATATTGGGCGATTAAGGAATTCAATTATAATTTGAAAGATGCTGGTGAGAAGTGATTGTTACAATTGAATGAATTGGAAGAATTAAGAAATGAATCTTATGATAACAACAGAATTTATAAGGAGAAACTAAACTTATGGCATGATCGGAAGATTAACCAAAAGAACTTTGAACCAGGACAAGAAATTTTGCTTTACAATACAAGGCTGAAGTTATTCCCTGGGAAATTGAAGTCTCGTTGGTTATGAACCTTTACTTTGACTCAAGTTTAAACTTACAGAGCTATTGAAATTGAAGATCAGAAAACGGGAAATAGATTTAAAGTAAATGGACACAGATTAGAGTTGAAGATCGAAAGACTGGGAATAGATATAAACTAAATGGACACATATTAAAGCTGTATTTTGAGGGTAAAAGACCAAATTTTAAAGAGGTTTTAATGATCAGTCAACCTGAATAATTTGAATAGGTCGAGCTGACGACATTAAACCAAGCGCTTTATGGGAGGCAACCCATAGTTATCTTTATTTTTATTGCGAATATAGTATTTTTATTTGAAATTATCGTTAGTTTGTGATAGTATTGAACTCTACTACTCATGTTAACCCTTGAATCATCATAAAAATTGGATCCATAGAAAAAAATTGGAACGCATTCGGACCAAAGCGAAATTTTGAAATTTTTGTCTTAGGCGCCAACGGGGCCATCGACGCCACTGATGGTGGGTTTTTCCTGAGAGTCCAGGAGATTAATTCTAAAGGCTCGTCAACGGTGCCATCGATGCCGCCGACAGTGAGAACGGCGGGATGATGATTTTCGGAGTTTGAATGGATGATTTTTGGCGGTTTTAGGCGGGATCTACTCCCTATAAACTTCCAAATTTGGTTCTTAAGTTTGTATTTCCCCAAAAACGAATTGAAACTCCACAAAATTCATCCCTATGGCGTCCAATTCCCCTGAAAATCATAAATTGCGAGTGTTCAACTGTAGAAAGTTCATTACTTCCGAGGCGCAGCGAATCTTCAACAAAGTGCTGATAAAGAGGAGATTAATCAAGGAAAGAGGATTTGTGAATCTAGGATTGAAAAATTCTTCGATAGTAATTGAAGAGATGATTGTGCGACGAAGATGGAAAGTGTTGTGCTACACTACAGCCGCCGTAGTTGTTCCTTTGGTGAAGGAGTTTTATGCTAATTTGCATGGAATCAACCAGGGAGTCATCTATGTGCAAGGTAGATGGATAACTTTTACTCCTGCATGGATTAATGAGTCATATATGATCGAGAATGTTCTTGTCTGCCATCATTCCAACTTCGTCCCGACAAGAAACCTGATGAATGAGATCTACCAATATTTGATGGACGAAACTGAAGACTGGGAAATGAGAGAAAATGAGTATGTTAGTTTTTCTGCGACACTTGTAAACCCTGTTTCTAAACACTGGCACTTCTTCATTTCTGCAAAACTATTACCGAAAATGAAGATCGGTAAAGTTACTAAGGAAATTACTATTCTGAATTAATGTATCCAAATAGGACTGTCAATTGATATTGGATTGATAATTGTGAAGTCTGTTATGGGTCTGATCGTTCATGAATCAACTTATGGGCTTGGACATCCTTTAACAATCTTCTTACTCTGCAGTCATTTCCAAGTACCTTATAAGAATTGGGAAAAGGTATTTCTACCTTGGAAGCCTTTAAACCCAACTGAGAGGTTCCCAACCAATGAAGAAGAGAATGATATGACTATTATTGTGGATCAATCGTCTCAGAATTCACTTCCTATTCAGCCTTTAGTTTTGGACAAAACACTAGTGATCCTGCGCAGAATCAAGAAATTGGAGAAAGAGGTACAAAATGTTCGGAATGCAATTAACAATATCTCTGATTTTTTTTATTATCTAGATTGGAGGATGAAAGAGCATTTTGATCACTCTGGACATATCGAAGGAAGTTCGATACGATTGATGAGAAATATGGGATTGATAGAAGAGGACTCTACTGAAGAATTTCCATATCGACCCTTCTAGAAACTCTTCTTTCATGTTCAATCAATGGGTGATCTTAGAGGAGAAACAGGCACTGAATCGGAAGAGTAGTAGATTTACCTTGCTACCTGTATGTCTATGTGTGTAATTTGATTTGAACTTTGTGTTTACTTTACTTTAGAATTATGCTTTTAGATCTCAATATAGTTGAGATTGAGCATAGGATGTTTTTTTTCAGCGTTTAGAGTGTTGTGACTTGGATTGCGACGCTGAATTGATGTATCAAGGTTGAGAAAATATCAAACTTATGTGTGTCGTGTAACGAGTATTGTAACCCTTCAAATTTATATATAATTGTGATGTTTTGTGTTGTGAATGTTTATTTGTGTTAGTACATCATTTAATTATGTCTATAATGATTGAACGGATGTCGTTGAGGCTTGAAATTGATCGAAATTGCAAAAATCCATGTCTATAATGATTGAACAGCTGTCGTCGAGGCTTGAAATTGATCGAAATCACAAAACTCTAGAAATTGAACCAATTTTGAAAATCTCACCGACGGCGCCATTGACGCTGCCAACGGTGGATTTTTCCCGAGACTTAGGCTATTAATTCAATAGAGCTCGTTGACGGTGTCGAAAACCCTGCTGACGGTGAGATCCTGAAAAAACACTTTTAACCATGATTTTGACCAGTCAACTGCCACTATTCATCATCCCCTTCCTCTTAAAAAATGAAAATACCGATCTAGGGCTTGAAGATCTTGGATTTGGGGCGATTTCAAAGTGTTTAGACATCGAAGATATAGCCTGGGATTTTGATATATGATAGTAATTGATGTACTTTTACTTTTGTAATTTTTGTAATAGAGATAGATGTTTGTTTGTTTGTACTTTCATTTTTATTTTTATGTTGCAATTGGATAATTTTTAATTATTATTTTAAATGTTTAGTGTGGTAGTTGAAATTTGCATGTGTAAGTATAATAAATGTTGATTAGTACTGTGTAAAATTGTAATGTGATGTGATTTTTATTTGCATTTTATTATATTTGTAATTATTTTTTGTTTAGTATTGTGGATGTGTTAGCAAAATATTGTGTTTGTATATTTTTGTTTAGTATTGTGGATGTGTTAGCGAAATATTGTGTTTGTATAATGTTTAGTTTTGTCTTATTTCAAAATTTGAATTCTCTAATGATTTATATGTATAGAAAGCTCCTAATATTACAGACTAGTTGAAGTAAAAATTTTGGGAAGGACTATAAAATTTCATAATGATGAAAATGCCTAAAGTACTGAGGTATGATTTATATTTAGAATTTTCTTTCCACCTGTATCATTCCTATATTGAAAAATTTAAGTTTGGGGGAGGGAAGAAAAAGAATTAGATGTTCTCAATTTAAATATTTTCAAAAACTATTAATATGATTTTATGTTAAGAATTTAATTGAGAGAACTATATTTTGTAGATATTTAAATATTATGGTAGATTTAAAGGAATATTTTTGTAAGGAAAATTGTAACTATATTTTTGTAGCCATTTAAAATATTATGGTAGATTTAAAGAAATATTTTTGTAATGAAAAATTAATTATTGTAACTTAAGATATTTAGTATAAGAGAATAAGATTATAGTTAACTATTTGAAGTAAAGGAACAGATTAAGATAATTAGTATAAGAGAATAAGACTATAGTTAACTATTTAAAGTAAAGGGAACTATATTTTGAAGTATTAAGAATCTTGGAAATTCATTTGAGAAGAAAAGAATGGGGCTCAATGATGTAAAAGCTATGAAATACTTATAAGATAAAAGAATACTTTGAGTATTAAATTTAGGGAAAGAAAGGTGATGTTCAAAATCGTTAAAGGCTATCCAGATATAGTAATCCTCACTTGAAAAAGAAAAAGAAAGGATTGACAACAATCCCTGAAAAGAAAAGAAAAATATATAGGATTGAAAGCAATCCAAATGAAAAAGAGAAAAGAAAAGAAAGAAAAAAATATAAAAGTGAGGAGAAGCTTGAGGAGATGCCTAATAAAAAATTGGCTTCACTGGACCTACCTAAAGGGAAAACCTAAATACATTCCTGAACTTATATTTATGGATTAACATCTTTTACTAGTAGTGTTCTCATGAAGTTCCTATCATTTGAATATTCTAAGTGACTTGATATTACAACATATAGTCATTCTTGAAATGAATAGAAAACTAGAACTCTTAAACATGATGACTAGATAGACTTGTACCTACAGAGTTAATTTAATTACTTGAATTTTTTTTTCTGAAAATCTCACTATAGTATTTACTTAAATCAAACTTATAGTATTTCTGAATTAAAACTTTACTACAATAGATCATGACATTTATGTAGTACTAAAATTACTTGAGGACAAGTAATTGTTAAGTTTGGGGGATTTTGATCAAAGAAAAATATGTTGAGATTTTCATACCTATTTTATACTAATATTGATGATTTTGCACTTTAAAGAAGGGTATTTTTGATGTTTTGTTGCAGGTATGTTGAATTATGGTCATTGGAGCAAAAAGATGCAAAAAGGAGCGACGGCAAGTCCAACGGCGCCGACGACGGGTTTTTCCCGAGAGTTCAGAATTAAATATTCTAGAAGGCCGCTGACGGCGAGATCGGTGGTTATCTCAATAGGTGCATTGAATATGGACTATTTTTTAGGGGATGCTTAGGCAACTCTTGGGAAAACTCTTCTACAACTTTAAAAAAAACTTTTGGCCAAAAATTAAAGTGAGAAAGGAGAGAGGAAGTTGAAGAGAGTGTAGAGAGTTTAATTTAGGGTTAGATTGTGAGGAATTCTTTGACTGATTGTAAGAGTGGAGGGAAAGTGAGAGATTTCTTCCTCCTTGCCGTTTCGAAGAAGAATTCGTGTACTGTAAAGAAAGCAAGAGATTCAGAGAAACTTTGAGGAGTTTGCTTGGAAAGGAATTAATGATAAGTGGTATTTACTTATTATAGTTTGTATGAATTTGCTTTTATATATATATTGTGAGTTTTGTCATATCGTCCCCATGAGTTCTGAGTAGTTTTCTCTATCTTTCTCCTTGTCTTGAGATTTTGTGAAATAGTGATTTGAATTTGTTGAGCCTTAAGAATGTTAGGATCTTTTCACTTTGATCTTAATTTACTTTCAATCTGGTCAATTGATTTGTTAAAATATGTTGAGGTTTACAACTAAAGTGAAAATTACATCCAAGATTCAGGGAGGTCAAAGTCCTTGGAAGTTGGGTGCAAATAAATAGAGAAATAAAATTATCGGGCGTAGAATTGGAGATTTTAGAGTGACAGACTAAAATCCTCAATTAGGTCCTATCGTTTGGGTGCTGAAGTGTAGATCTTAGCCCTCCGACGAGGGGGGCGTGGGAGTTCCGAAGTGAGAGCCGGTATCCTTCTAGCCTAGCCGCAGATTCAGTAAATAAGCATAGGAGTGGTCAATGTTCCTTATGCCTGGACCAAAGGTTAAAGAATAGGTATGCTCCTATTTGGCGCAATCCAATTTGAACTAATTCACTTTGTCCATTCACTTTAATTTCTTGACAAGGAGAATGATGCTTTCTTCTATATTGAACTTCACATTAGAAACTTTATTAATAGAATTAGTTATTTAAGAGTTATTAAAATTACATATTTATTTCAATTGCCTAATAGTGACAGATAAGCAATTTGAACTATATTGTTGTGATTAAGTATTGATTTTCTAAAATCTTAGTTCATAGTTATCTAATATTACTCCATGTGGGATCGATATCCAACACTCCATTAGAGCCCTGTATTACTTGAGCGATACGTATACTTGTGTTGCTATGTGTGACTTTGCAATTATTGAATATTTTATATACATCTATATCGAATCTATAACTGCTATCAAGTTTTGGCGCCGTTGCCGGAGAATTAAATCTTCCAGTAGCAGTATCAAATTCTTGTAATTTTAAGCATATGTAAAGTCGCTGTTATCTACTAAATACAAAGAAAATAATTCTGGATCGAGCGTATAAAAATCTGGGTGGTGAAGCCGAGAGATTAATTGTTGCTTGGTAGTGGGAGAATTTTTGTTACTTTACTACCGAGGCTGTTATTGGCATAGTCATAGTGTTTTATACCAATTTTAAAGAGACTTTTGATCACCACGTCTATGTTCATGGTAAAATGGTTCAGTTCACCCCGAGGAGGATTAATGAAATTTATCAGTTCCTCTGAGCATTTCACTGTAATTACAATGCATTCTCTGCTAGGAATGAGGCACTGGATGAATTTATTTCATTTCTTACTGAAGGAAGAGGAGCTTGGAAGGTGAGGAATAACGTTAGGGTAAACTTTTCTATTTCTATGTTAAATGTAGTATTTAAGGCCTGACATTACTTTATATTTTCCAGAATGATACCTATGAACCACCATAGAGAAGTTACTAAGGATAGAGTCATCCTGAACTTCTGTATTAAATAGACGGGCAGTCTAGATGTTGACTCAATAATCTATAAGAACATTTGTTCTATTACTTTGTGTGAGACGGCTGGTGGATTAGGCTACCCCGCCCTAATGTTCACATTATGTGAGCAATCAAGAGTTGATTTTGGAATTGATGAGGAAAGGATTGAGCCTCTTAAACCTATTGGGCTAGCAAGTATTAAAACCTATGAATCTCATGTTGAATGGAAAATGGGAAGTAGGGGTAGGGATATCCCTTCTAATTCTAGTACCCCTAATCTTCAGGGTCTTATGGAGCAGATCATGATCCAGCAAGGAGATATCTTAAGGATGGAGAGCAGGATTGAAAATTTGGAGGCCAGGAATGCACATAATGATGACTTAACAAAACAAAAGTTTGAATATGATGTTGTATATGATGATGCTATGGTTAGATACATGAGGGGTGACCACTAAGTCCAGTTTCCTAGTCACTCTATCTTTACCCATTATTAACGACAAAACTTTGATGTAGAAGAAGAAGAAGAAGAAGAAGGGGATGAGTGAAGATGTCTGCTTAGTCATAGTTTTGATCTTTTATTTAGTTTATAGTTTGTTGCACTTTGTTGTTGTTATTGTTTTGTTTTTAAAGTGTGATACTTTGATTTTTATTGAATGTTATGTTGTGAATTATAGTCTGTAGAGCTGTTTTTGAATTGAAATTTATTTTAGTACTGTTGTTTGTTTTTATTACTTTGTTGTANGTACATAAGTGAGGAGAAGCTTGAGGAGATGCCTAATAAAAAATTGGCTTCACTTGGACCTACCTAAAAGGAATACTTAAACACATTTCTGAACTTATATTTATGGATTAGCATCTTTTACTAGTAGTGTTCTCATGAAGTTCCCCTGAACTTATATTTATAGAATATCATCTTTTAATAGTAATATTCTCATGAAGTTTCTATCATTTGAATATTTTAAGTGACTTGATATTACAACATCTATATCTTTTACTAGTAGAGTTCTCATGAAGTTCCTATCTTTTGAATATTCTAAGTGACTTAGTTTTACTAGTAGTGTTATCATGAAGTTCCTATCATTTGAATATTCTAAGTGACTTGATATTACAACATATAGTCATTCTGATCTTTTACTAGTAGTGTTCCCATAAAGTTCCTATCATTTGAATATTCTAAGTGACTTAATATTACAACATATAGTCATTCTTGAAATGTTAGAAAAGTAGAACTCTTAAACTTGATGACTAGATAATCTTGTGGCTATAGAGTTAATTTTATTACTTGAATTAGAACCCTTAAACTTGATGACTAGATAGTCTTGTACCTACAGAGTTAATTTAATTACTTGATTTTTTTTTCTGAAAATCTCACTATGGCATTTACTTAAATCAAAATTATAGTATTTCTAAATTAAAACTTTACTACAATAGATCATAACTTTTATTTAGTACTAAAATTACTTGAGGACAAGTAATAGTTAAGTTTGGGGGATTTTGACCAAAGAAAAATAAGTTGAGATTTTCCTACCTATTTTATACAATATTAATGATATTGCACTTGAAAGAAGGGTATTTTTGATATTTTTTTACAGGTATGTTGAATTATGGTCATTGGAGCAAAAAAATGCAAAAATGAACAAATTTGGAGCGAAAAGGACCAAAATATGAAGATTTGAACTAGGGCGCCGATGGAGAGCCCAACGAAGCCGACAACGGGTTTTTCCCAAGAGTTCAAAATTAGATATTCTAGAAGGCCGCCGACAGTACCCTCGAGGCCGTCGACGGCGAGATTGACGGTTATCTCAACAAGTGCATTGAATGTGGACGATTTTTGAGGGGATACTTAGGCAACTATTGGGAAAACTCTTCTACAACTTTAAGAAAAATTTTTGGCTGAAAAATGGAGAGTGAGAGAGGGGGAGGAAGTTGAGTAGAGCGTAAAGATTTTAATTTAGGGTTAGATTGTGAGGAATTTTTCAAGAGATTATAAGTGTAGAGGGAAAGTGAGAGATTTCTTCCTCCTTGCCGCTTCAAAGAAGAATTCTGTGTACTGTAAAGAAAGGAAAAGATCCAGAGGAACTTCGAGGAGTTTACTTGAGGAGGAATTAGAGATAAGTGGTATTTACTTATTGTAGTTTGTATGACTTTGCTTTTATATATAAATTTCGAGTTTTGTCGTATCTTCCCCATGAGTTCTGAGTAGTTTTCTCTGTCTTTCTCCTTGTCTTGAGATTTTATGAAATGGTTTGAATTGGTTGAGCCTTGAGAATGTTAAAGAAGTTGTGATGATCTTTTCACTTCAATCTTAATTTACTTTNTTAAGTCTTGCAGCTTTTTATATTAGTACCTGTAATATTTCAAAGTTAAGTTTCAAAAATAGAACCTTCAAAAGGTAAGTATTTTCTTTATGTATTAAATGTTTTCTTTCACCTGTATTTTCAGTTTTTCATGCTTAATCATTTAAAAAATTTAAGTTTGGGAAGGAAGAAAAATTCCTTTTTAAAGTAAGAAATTTAATTTTATTTATCCTCAATTAGCTATATTTTAATTTTTTTTAACATGACCTTTAGTAGTAGAGCCTAACTTTTGATAACTATAGTTGAGTTTCTAAATATACAGTGAGCTTAAGCAAAAATTTTTAATGATAAAGGTTAATTCTAGAGATTAAGATATTTGGTATGAAAGAATAAGACTATGGTATTTCCATTTTAAGTAAAGAAATTTGTATTTTTGAAGTATTGAGAATCTTGGAGTTTCATAAAAAAAAAATATTGAAACTTTATAAAAAATCTTCAAAGCTAAGATGAATTTATAAAGTGAATGAATGTGAAAAGTTTTTAACTTTAAGAAGAGGATAGCGAAGTTCAAAATTATTAAAGACTATCCAGATATAGTAATCCTCACATAAAAATAAAAATAAAAATAAAAGAAAAAAATAGAAAAAGAAAAGAAAAGAAAAATATGTGAGGAAAAGCTTGAGGAGATGTCAAATAAAAAATTGGCTTCCTTGAATCAACTTATAGAAGAAGGCTTAACTACATTCTCTAAACTTGTATTTAAGTATTAGCATATTTACTAGTACAATTTTCATGAAGTTCTTTTTTCATATGGATCCTCTAAATTACTTTAATATGACAATTTACAAGTTTCCTTGAAAAGAATAGAAATTCAGAAATCTTAGACTTGACTATTCTTATACCTTTAGTATTAATTTGAGCTATTTTAAATTTTTCTTAAGTTATGTTATGATATTTAGTAGAACAAAATATGGAAATCTAACAATTAAACTCTTTACCATAAGTCATATTTTTATGTAGTAAAGGAGTTACTGAGGACAAGTAACATTTAAGTTTTGGGGATTTTGATGCACCAAAAATATATGCATTTTTAGACCTATATTTTATGCTCTTTTTTGGTAATATTGCGTTTTAAAGGAAGCTATTTTTCATATTTTATTTCAGGTTGACGATTTTTAGCACTTGAAGCAAAAAAGATGGAATTTGGAGTCAAAATAGCATTTTGGAGAGAAATACTCAGCGCCGACGGCACCAACATTGACGCCGACAACATCATTTGACAGAGAGCACAAATTTAATTTGGGCCACGGATGCTGACAGCGCCATCGTGGGCGTTGACAACGCTGAAATCGTTGCAAGGAGAAAATCTAGAAGATTCAACACATTTGGACGCTTTTTAAAGAGTTATTTGATACACCTCTTGGAAAACCAACATTATGCTCTATTTAGAGCGAAATTGATTAGAAAAAGGAGTCTGCTAGTATTTCATTGAGTTTCCTTTAGTGTTCCATTGTGTGTATTGTATAGTGTGGTGAGTCTAAGTGTGATTTCTCCTAAGAGTTGTTGGAGAGGGAGAGAAGTGAGAGATTTCTTCTTTCTTACATCTTCGAAGAGAGAATCAAGAGTCTTGTAAAGAGAGAAAAAGTCCAAGAGAAGCTACAAGGGATTTGCTTTAAGAAAGAGTTAAGGATAAGTGGTGTTTGCTTATTATTATTTTATAAACTTTCTTTTATTTATGAAAGTCATATTTTGTCGTATCTTTCTCATGAGGTCTGAGTAGTTTTCTCTGTCTTTATCCCTACTCTGAGATATGGTGAAATGAAGAGATAATTTGGATGTGACAATTTTAAAATATAAAATAAATTGTGATGATTTTTTAACTTCGTTCTTAGTTTACTTTTCGATTTGGCCAATTGAAATGTTAACATCTGTTGTGACATACTATCCGGGAAATGGAGTATGAGTTTCACAACATAGTGATAGTCACATTCAATTTCATGAATGAGTGTTTCATTCATGGAATTGGGTGCAAAGAAGTAAGGAAATATATATTACTGGGCGAAGAATTAGAGATTCTAGGGTGATAGACTAAAATCCATAATTTGGTCTTAGTTTTTAGGAAGTAAAGTGAGAGGTAGCCTTCAGGGGAAGGGAAGTGGGAGCTCTGGAGTGAGAGTCAGTATCCTCCCAACCTAACCACGGATTTAGAGACTAAACCTAAGATTAGCCAACGATTCTCTATGACACTTGACTGAGGGTAGAGAATTAAAATTCCTCCTATTTGGCACAAGACAAATTAAAACCATTTTCCTCTCTCATTTAACCAAAAACGCATTGTTGTGGGAAAAATGTTTTCTTATATTTGATAACTTCATCACAAAAATATAATTTGGTAATTATTGCTTAGCTTTGCTTTAGAGTTTCACTTGTAGTTGGTAATTTAGTTCTGTTAGCATCCTAAACATTTGAAATTTAGTGTAGTAGATTTTCTTTATCATTGTGAATTTCCTGATTTAAATTTTCATTACAAATTTACACCTTCCTCGTGGGATCAATTTTTGAGGCTTAACCAGAAAGTCTTGCATTACTTGATAGCGATACGTATACTTTCGTAGAATCCCAACATAAATTGCTTCAATTTCTTATTCATAAATAACGAATCAAGTTTTTGGCGTCATTGCAAAGCGGAGTCAACTTTATTAATTTTACACATCTATAATTTCGGGATCAATAATGTTTCTCCAAACTAATTATTTTATACCATTTGTATAATTGAAGGTTAAAGTTTAAATGAGTTAGCCTCTACAGCAGGAGTTTGAATGCTTAAATGAATTTCATCTACTGTAGGGTTTGCATAATCGCTTAAAGGTTTTTGTAAATTATGATGTTCAGTATTTTGCGATGCCTTAGTCATTTCTTGAGAATTATGAAGTCTTCCTTGTTTTAAAATTTTTCTAATGGTCCATTGCAATTCAAAATCGTAAGGCACTAAATTTTTAGATCCAGAACTACGCATAAACAATATAAAACAAAAATTGCAGAAAATAAAATATCACACCAAAAATAAAGTTATATATTTTTTAATTTTTAATTTTTTATTTTTTTCGGTTTTTCTAAAATTTTAAATTTTTTTTAAAAATTGTCTAATTTCTAAATTTACAATTCAAATAAAATTGTAAACAAAAAATGTTCGTCGCAAATTTCTGGCAATGGCGTAAAAAACTTGACCCAACCCACAATCACGCGTATTTTTAATTTTCAAAATTTTTCTAGAAATTATGTATCAAATTATATCTAGCAGCTAATGTGAATAAATGTAATGATTTATGAATTATATAAAAAATTTTCACATTATGGGTGTTATGCAAGTATACATATTGTTTCAAGTAATATATGATTATATTTGAAAACCCAGTATCGATCCCATGAGGAAAGCAATAACTCCTAAAACTCACTTACAAAATTTATATTTAAATGGCAAATTAAAAAGATAAAAGGTCTAAAACAATATGTTTACTAAAAATTACTACTAAAAAGTTAAAAAAAAAAGTAACAGCTAAATGTAATAGCTTAACAAAATATACAAGCGATTTTGCGTATTATGGAAAGCATTTCTCCTTGCAAAGAGATTTTAACCTATGTAGGATTCAAGTGATTTAAAACAAAATTGATGTATTGTGATAAATAGAAGCATACCTTATTCTTTACCCCCTCCCGGTGTTAGCAAAGAGCATTGGCTAACTTAAGGCCGATTCATTAACATCTCGATTCCGCATTAGAATTATCTAGTATCTCACCTCTAGATGTCCCTAAGCCTCTGCCACCATGATCACCGAATCATAGCGTCAGGGTACTAAACCTTAAGCCAAATTAATAAGAATCTAGATTGTCACTCTTAAACTAAATCATTCTATTCTCATCAAAGCTTATCTCCCTATTTATTTGCACTCCCTCTTAGGTGATCGCAATGGCTATGCCTAGAATGAAATGTGGTATCCACTAGTTCGGTGAAATCATAGTCCTCCCATGCCACTATGTTTCTCAACAAATTTTAACCTCACAAGTGATCAGTTTATAAAGTAAATGAAGATTCAGTGAAAATATCATCACATTTTTTAGAGTAAAAAGAAATTTTTAAATCATTCTCATGCCACAAGATTAAGTCTCATATGAAGGACAAAGGAAGGGAACTACTCACAATTCATGGAGATTAAACAAAAACAAAATATTTGCATTGAAATTTAAGTCTTACAAGCAAAACTTAAACACAAATACAAAATTCCTTATGTCTTCTCCCCAAGTAAACTTCTGAAGTTTCATTTAAGAAATCTCCAAACTTGTTCAAACTAAAACACACTCACACTTAAACTTAAACACTAAATATGAAAAACCTACTTCATTATTTCCGCCTAATTGAAGTTTTGAGGCTTCAAAAGGTCTCTAAATTTGGCCAAATCCTTCTAATTAAATAGAAAACAGAAAATAACTAAGGGTTGCTTCAAGCACCTCTCCAAAACTTGGCTAAATTCAATGGATCCTCTAGAAAGGTAGTTATTGGCGCAATAGTGCCAGTCTGGGGTGTCTGGGGTGCTATAGTGCCCATCTTGCTCGTATATGGTACCATGACGCCAAGGGGTGACACTATAGCGCCACACAAAAATCTTCAATTTTGCTTCATTTTGCCCTCATATTCACTAAATGTCCATTCCATGTCCTGAAACCAAAAACATGCAAAATACCTTCCTTTAAAGTGCAATATCATCAAAAATATACATAAAATGCTTATAAAATATGCACTAAAAGTAGATTGTTTTTAGGTGGATCAATCGACATTATAGACTATGAAATTTGATATTATTATGACACGTGCACTTGCGTGAGCCACTTTGGTACTGTAACATTAGTGAGTGTCAGGTGTGTTAATGGTAATTATGTGGTGGTGGTGGTAATGTATGGTGTCTTGTTGTTTGAAAGCCTAAGTTCAAGATAATCTCCTCGTCGTGAATATTATACATATAATGAAATCCTTAAATGTGAATATTATACATATAATGGTACACTTTCGTGGAGTGTGTATGTATAATTTTAATTATAAATTTAAGATATTTCCTTTTTGCTATGTTGCCAACTATGGGATTTTAGATGATAATTTATGATTTGATGAGTTAAACTTTTTTTTCCTGTCACAAATATAGATTGCTTAGTTCTTTCATTCTAGTAGTTTTGATGGGTTGAGGAGTTGTTTGTAGGTCACCCATATATTTCTCACACTCTTTGCTTAAAATCCATGTAAATAAATGAAAAATGGGTCAGGGAGTTGCTTGTGGGTCACCCAATAAGATTTAATAACATATTTTGTATAATACTGGCCATATTTTTTGATCTATTAATAAAATTGCACAAAAATCATGAAATTCATTGCGCATCTAGGATGACTCAAAGAGGTGTTAGCCATAGTCCACTATATTTCAACACAAAATAAGTCTATAAGAGAAGTCATGGAGAGATTTCAAAACACATTAGAAATGATCAGTAGTTATTTTTTAGTTGGTTTGGATGCTCTGATCAGATTATCTTCAAAAGATATTAGACCTGAAGATCCTACATTCCAATGCATCCTTATAAAGATTTCACTAGAAAAACTCTATATGGTATATTTTAAGATAGACTCACGTGTTTATCTTTTCAAAATCTACTAAAATGTAGTTACTCTAATACCTTACATAAATGATTTAGGATTGTGTTGGAGCAATCAATGCAACACATGAGTTGCACATGTGTCCAATAGTGAAAAGATTGTATACATTGGGCATTATTATTAACCAACACAAAATATTATAGTTGTATGTGATTTTAATATGTTTTTCACTTTTGTAACGATTTAATAGAAAGGGAGTATGCATGATAGTAGAATTTTTAATATTGCTACATGAACCCATAAATACAACTTTTTAAAGCCACCTCCAAGTTAACTTGAATATAAATAAATGAAATAATACTTTCAGTATATTACTAATGATTTTACTTATAATAAGGAAATATTATTTTGTTAAAGTTGGATATCCATTACAAAGGGGGTATCTCAAACCCTTTTCTGATACAAAATATCACGTTCTTGATCTTGAAAGAGCTAACAACGTAGCTCGGGGCAGAAAGGAATTTTAATAAGAGGCATTAATTTTTATGTGTTGTTATTGAGAGAACAATTGGGGTTTGAAAAAAAATAGGTAATTCTATGAGATATGCCCACATATCGTTTTAACAAACAAGTTAAGATTAAGTCGCTATATTGGCTCTCCATAACTATCTTCATTGTTGATTTTAATTGTGCAGTTGAATATAAATATTTACTAGAAAAGTCAATATCACAAGTTTAATGTGATTTACTTGAGACATGTATTCATAATAGGGAAGGTGCTAGGGAGATGATGGGGTTGAGAGAGAAAATTACAAATTCAATAGTTAATATGTGAAATGATATTGTATGAAATTTTTTATTTATTTATGTTGAAGGTCTTGTGAAAAAGCTTAGTGTTTATTGTAACGATGCTTAATGAATTAATTCTTTTTGGGATCTCAATTTAGTGTAAATTATTCTTTTCTTCATTTTTTTATGTATTGTTTCTTGCATGGATGACCTCATAGGCAACCGTGGGTTTAATATTTTTTTTTTCTTGCATGCTTTTTTTGGTTTGGAGGTCTATGATGAGATATATGACCTTAAGGGCTCTTTTGGATGGGATATATGTTGCTTTGAATTTTGACAAGGATGGCCTCTGTTGTGTTATGCTTCTATGACATGTACAAGCTTGGTATTATACTATTCAAAGATAGCCAAGATCATTTTTTGAAGGTTTTTTGTCTTCTTGTTGTGAAAGATTATTCGTCGGTTTATCCTTTATGCTCTAAGACACTATGGATTTATTAAACTTTAATTATGTATTAATATTATTCTTACTATCTAATGTTGCATCTAACTTTTTGTGGCATGTGATTTTAAACCCTCAGAAAATACTAGTTTAAGGTCTTTCAGTGAATCTAAAATCTTGCACTACTACTGTAGTTGTCAGTTTTTAGTTGTAATATTCAAACTTTAAAGTTTTTTTGGGGATTATGTATCTATTTATGTTTTCATTTATGACTTATGCAACTCAAACTGCTTCTGTTATAAACAACACAACAATACAGGGGCAAAAATGTCAATTAATCATAAACAACTGCAGCATAGCCGTTGTGCATCTACACAAGACAACAAACATAGCTTCCACGTTGCAAATTTTGTGTGGCAACATCCATGCACAACTACTATTCAACAACTTTTTAAAAATCTACAATTGCCCTAAACATGCCTCTAGGCTTAATTAGGTTAATCAATAAGAACAAACAACTCTCACCTATAAGAGGGCTAAGGCCCTGGTTGAGGAATACTCAACACATACTCATGAGTTTTAGCGACAACTCAATGAATGATGGTATAGCCAAAGTGCTTAAAGTAAAGTATAATCTAAGCTCAACTATAAGTCCTTGCAATTAATCCTTGAAGGTGTAGCCAAACTGCCTCCATACTATAGGGAGTTTAACTTTGAATGACATTGATTTTACACTCCACCATTTTTCGACCAATCTATATAGCAAGAATAAGATTTTTTTTACAAAAATGAGGCATCAAATTATTCATCATCTTAATATTTTCTTAGTATTTTGTCAAAAAGTTAAAGAATTAGGGAATTACATGCATACCAAAATTAGGCTTTTTAAAGACAACACACATGTTAACGAGTATTAATTAGTGACCAGAACATGACCCTTTTTAGGCCCAAACAAGGGTTGATAGTTCCCATGGTCTTGAGAAGCTCATTTCCAAACTGAAGTAACTTTTCAATCTCACTAGCAAAAGTTACATGTTGATCTCTCAACAACTATCTTTTTAACAAGTAATGCACTATTTCATTCATTATTTAATGTAAAATTGATTTTTCATAAATCGGGAAGCTTTTCTTATGCCTCTTTAAATATTCTAGCAAAATTTAAATCTATTTCCTATATTTAATAATTATTATAGGTTTTATTTAAACAAAAAATTAAAAATTATTTTTCTAGAAATTATAATAAGCATTTAGAAATAAGCAAAACTTTAATTAGTCTCAATTAAAATATTAATCCCCCGATTAGATTAGACGGGCATTAATTTCCTAATTTTCATAATTCAAATTAGCATTTTCTTAATTACTTATGCAAATATTTAAATAAATAGATTTTGCTTCTTTTTTTATTTATTTTTATAATAATCATATTTTTTAAATTTAATTGTCTTATTAGTCATTAAAAATAGCTTGTTCAATTATTCATAATTTTTTAAAAGATAGGAAAATTTACATTTACAGAACATAAATCTTATGTATTTGCATATCTACAGCCAAAATTTCTTATTCACATACATATATCACTTCGGTGTTTTAAGCCTATGCATGACATGGTCAAGTTGACTTTCAAAAAGTGATAAAAGTACTATTTTTTTTGTGATATTAAGGATTTGAGCTGTGACATATGTAAATACATAAAGACTTGCGCCATAAAAAAAATCATCTTATAAGTTTAATTAGGCAGCGAGTTTGCTTCCTTGTGGCAAATGGTGATCATTTTAGAAATTGTGTAGTTATACAATAAATTATCTACTAATGATCAAGATAGTGTTCAACAATGTAAGATGCTGGCCGGCAGCAATCAGCATCTAGCTATGTCCATAAATGAATTCCAAGGCTTTTCCATAATATAGGCATTAATCAGTTCTAATCGGCAAATATCATTATCCATGGCTGCTCTCTGCTGTCTGCTTTCTCCTGACTTTCTTGTAATCGGAGGTCCGGCTAATAACCATTTGTTGTTCGGTGATATGATCAAAAAAACTGAAAAACTTGAGAAAGTCATTTAGAATTTAGGGTGTGTTTGGGGCAGCTTGTACTTATTCGGATAAGCAGCTTATCTTGAAATGCGGCACGCAGGTAGCCCGCCGGGTTCGACTCATGACCTGTTTTTAGTGTAAAAACTCAACCGTATTTTCATATAAGCTGCCGAAACGTATTTTCTAAACAGTGAGACGGCGTTCCGCACTTATATCATGCAGCCACTAACCAGAATATAATATGATCCTCTACTAAGAAAACCCTCACAAAGCCATATCAATAATCGTGGCAACGGTTTTAATTTATATCAACTTTAAAATATATTTTATCATTTCATAAATGAAATTTTCATTTTGAAAGTGATACTATTTTTTAACAGTGTTAAGTTTTTTATTTAGTAATCCACTATTAAGAGTTAATTGGCAATTTTTTCTCCTTGAATCGATCATTTTAGATCGCACATTGTATTTTTATCTTATTCAAACTTCAATTTATCAAATAATTATGAAATTTGACAAGAAATGCACTATTTCATTCATTATTTAATGTAATATTGATTTTTCATAATTCACTACCATTTCTCAATCCTCTTTAAATATTCTGATAAAATTTAAATTTATTTCCTATTTTTAATAATTATTATAAGCTTTATTTAAATAATTAAAATTTTAAAATATTTTTTCTAGAAATTCTTAAAAGCATTTAGAGATACGCAAAACATTTATTAGGATCCATTGGAATATTAAACCCCTTATTAGATTTGAGGTGTATTAATTTCCTAATTATTTTAATTACCTATTCAACTAACTAAAAAAATATATTTTGAATTCTTACTTTGATAATATTCATACGTTTGAAATTTCGAATGACCAGACATTATAAATATTGTATAATAGATAACACTAGTTTTATTTAAATGTTTGTCTTGCATATAAATAGACCTTTTATATATATATAAGGAAATTAACAAATGTAGCATATAATTCTTATACATTTACATATCTCGCCTACTTTCATTTTCATAAACATATACATGAAAAGATGTATTTAATTTTTAAGAAGTGATAACAGCATTACTTGGTGTGAGATATGTAAATGCATAAAAATTGTGTACTACTTATGTAAATGCCCGCTAAAATATATTATCTTAATATTGTATAAATTTTAATTATGCAACGACTCAGCTTCCTTGTACCAAATGGTCTCCTGTTCAACAACGTAAAATATTAGCGAGCAACAATCAGCAACCAACGATGTCTATAAATGAATTCCAATGCTCTCCACAATCTAAGCCTCAACCGCTTCCAAACAACAGACACATAGCATCATCCATGGCCGCTTTTCGCTCTATCTCCTTCTTTCTCATCTTCAACTTTCTTGTAATTCGAGGCACGGCTTATAACCATATGTTGTCGGGTGATACCCTCAAAAGCGGCGAAAGCCTTGAGGATGCCAATTACAAGTTAACCATGCATCCAGATTGTGATCTTGTCCTCTTCGAACAAAACTCCCAAAAAGTGACATGGTCTAGCCTGACCAAAAACCATGGCAATGAGTGTGTGGCAACTTTGAGGACTGACGGGAACTTTGTCATTGATGATCGGAATGGAACGATGGTAGCGCAAACTGCAACTAATAAAACAAAAGGTAATTATGTTTTTCTCCTGCAACGAGACGGCAATATTGCGCTTTATAACCAGCCGACATGGGCTTCGGGTACTAATCTTTACGATCAACCTGCTCGTAGTCCACCAAACAACCTAGCGATAAAACTGGGTAACCAAGGGAGATTGAGCGGGCTGATGATTGGTATTCTAGTTCTGCTTTGTTGGATTTATTGATCGCATGGATTTGCAATTTAGATGATGTGATAATAAATGCCTTTTTTTGAGTTTGATTTGCTGAAAAAAAAGGGGGGGGGGGGAAATTTGCATACACAGCACGTAATTCTTATGATTTTACATATCTGATACCAAAATTCTAATTTTTTACAAACCAAGTACCCAACTTACACTTTTCACCACTCACGTGCGGTGAATTCCATGTTTTCATCCATACGTGGGGTGCCGAGTTTATAAGAATGAGGGTTTGCGTGAGAGATATGTAAATGCATAAGAATTAGGTGCTGTTCATGTAAATTTCCAGAAAACAGGAATGGTAAATTCTCTTTTGCTTTTTGCTTTTTTGGTTGAATGAAGGCTTCTTATGACCTTGTTGCTTGTGTTTTGCAATTAAGGGTATTGCACTGTTGTATGGAGGGCTGTAAACGAGCCGAGCTTGAGCGAGCTCAGGCTTGGCTCGTGTTCGGCTCGTTCGAAATAGCTCGTGTTCGAAATCGGCTCGTGAACAGTGTGTTCGTGTTCGGCTCGATTTAAATATTGATGTTCGTGTTCGGCTCGTTAAACTAAAATTGAGAAAAATAGATGTAAAGTGTGGGATTCAAACCTGGATCAAATCTATANTATTTAATGAATCTTCCAAATGGTGCCTGAAGTGCATCTTTAAAACTCCATATAACTACCCTAAATTTTTTTCAAAAAGTCCCTTTTCTTATTTTCAACATATTCCCCAAGAGATGCATGAAGCATCGCTTCAAAAAATGTCCAAATCCGACGTATATTCTAGAAGATATGTTGAAAACCGTCACCGGTGCTTAAGCACCATTTTTAGGCGCTTAAGCGCCCCCCCCCCCCCCCCCCCC
>JXCR01005143.1:111464-169716 GCA_002079205.1 Phalaenopsis hybrid cultivar
GGTGTTCGTTGAGAGCTATGGTAGAGGCTCTGTGGAAGGGGGATTTGATGGGGCTCTGGCTTCTTTCACTCTTGTGAAGGTGTAGAACCAGTTAATTTGGGGTTTGGTGCTGTGTAGGTTGAAATTGGATTTTGTCCTGGTTTCGGGCAAGAATTCAGGCTCAAAATTGGATTGCCATGGTGGATTTGGCAGGGGGAAATTGATTGAAATGAACTAAGGGTCTCCTAGGGAAGCTCTCTGAAGAGTTTAGAAGATGAAAAATTTTTACCACCCAACTATTCATGGCCGTGGGGTGGATTTTATAGAAATTGGCCAATGGGGAGCTTAGCTGGCCAATTGAGAGCTTNCGTCCATATATTATCAAAGGACTTCCCTCTTAGGTTTAGGATCCAACCCTAAACCAATGAATCCTTCTATCTGTGGGTACAAATTTTATGTCTATTGACTTTAGTAGATGGCTAACCCTACAAAAAACTTAAGCACCTTCTTCCTTTGAGTTTAGATGGACTCAACTTAAACTCTAGCTTATAAAATAAAGTTAGAAAAATAATAACTTGCTCATTGTAAAACCAAGGAAAAAAAAAAAGAAAAAACAATAGTTCAGCTAAGCCCAAGTCAAACCTTAGGCCACTCTAGAAGTCTCGTAAACCTAATGAACCAAAATTAAATCTAAGACCATAGGTTCTATATAGTTGCACTAAACCTCCCCTTGGTTTCTCCCTTGAGTCAAGGAGGCTTCGTTAACCCTCTTTGACCAAGTCATCCCATAGTCACCTTGTCTGACCCAACCACTAAAATCATGTAATTTTTTTTTAAATTTTGATTTTTAATGATACTAAGGACAATTCTTAAGTTAGTCCAAACTACATATTTTCATATAGCTAAACTTACTAGAACAAATAAACAGTTATTAACCTAAACCAAAATAATCTAATAATGCCCCATTTTGGTTTCAAATGACGCTAAAGAGCCTAAGATAAAATTTGAATTCATCCGAGCACAACTATGGATCGGTCAATCTCCTTCAATAAAAAGACCCACTGATAGTTTTATGAACAAAATTGAATCAAAGTTGAATTAGGCCAAACACCTCCTTAGGTCACACCATAGCAAACAAACTTATTTCTATGGCAATTGGACCCCAATTTGCTATTGATGGGCAATGACTTTTAAGACCTATTAAGGCCCCTTTGAGCCATTTCAACCTAAAACAATTTTTAAGGAAATCAAACTTGTCTAGCAATATCTTAAGATCAATATATCTAATCAAGCACAAGCATAAAATCATTTGAACAAACTCAAATTCAACGGTTCATAACCAATATTGAATCATTAAGGCTCACTTCTGACAACTTCACTCAAATTAGCTCCAGTTGAAAATATTTTAGCCAAAATTTTTCTTAGATTCAGAACTACTCCTTATCTTAACCAAAAACAAGCTTGTTGGCATCACATTTGATATCGTATAGGTGGGATGTCTAATTGAATGTTGCGGGACTATATTTCGCTCACTCACAGTCTCTTGTGATCCGAGGCATCCATTAGAATCATTGTGACTAGACTTATATTTGTTTTCTGGTGGTAGTTGGATTAATGAATACATTATAATTCAAATCTAAATCGGATTTGAGGATTAACTAGAGACATTATTAGTTTGGGCATAGAACATGTCCATCTAAATTCTTTGACTTCCTTTATCTGGCCTTGTTTTTTTCAATATGGTTTAATAAACCAGTTGATGAATGGATGATTTTAGACTACCTTATAACTGTAAGAGGTGCATACTTTAAGAGAGATGGTGATGCCTGAGGTTGGTTCTCCCGAGCTAATATATTAGGGATAATTGTATTCATGGGATTAGACAAGATAAATATATGTAAAAGTACCCAATTGATTAGTGAAGTGATTCCATTAGAATTGAAAGTAAGGAATGGCAGTGTGATGAGTTAAGGGAAGAATTGACCTCATTTATCAAGTGTGTTTGTGTATGTGCTACAACAATATATAGGACTTAGGGAGCACATAAATATATTTCTATGTTGATACCAATTATGCTAGTTAGACTTTTCTTTAGTTTAATTTCATTTTTAACATATTTTAGTTTAGATTTACTTTCTACTGCAAACTGTTCTGTCCTAAGTATATTTTCAAATGTTTCGATAGACAACCGTGGTAGATTATACTTTTAGGCTGTGATTTTTCTTTCTGCTTATATTTTTGTATTAAATGATATACATGTTAAAAATCAAGTTTGTGGGGAAGAAAAATTTTTAAAACTTAACTTTATTTGTCTCCAGTAGCTTGTATTTAATTTGATATCACTTTTAAAATGACTTGTGGTATGTGGTGTTACCTTAAGGTTACTATAATTTTGATCTTTGGAATGTTAGAAATAAAATTAGTTGGGATTGTATGTGAAGAAACTATTCTAGAGTTAAGATATTTTGTATGAAACATTAGGAAAATAATGTTTCTATTTATGGTAGAAAGGAGTTGAATATTTGAAATGCTGAGATTTTTATATTTACACTTTATGAGAATTGAGCATTTATTGAAACCATTTTCAAACTAATACTTACACTTTTAAAAAGTGAAAGAAAGTTTTGAGTTTTGAACTTTAGAAAGAGAATAGTGAGATTCAAAATTATCAAAGGTCTATCGAGATATAGTAATATTCACATAAAAGAGAAAAGATTAAAATGATCCTGAAAGAAAAGGAAATGAAAAGAAAAAAAAAAGAGAAAGTAAAAAAGAAATGAAAAGTGAGGAGAAGTTTGAGGNATGAAATTCAAAATTATCAAAGATCTATCGAGATATAGTAATATTCACATAAAAGAGCAAGGATTAAAAAGATCCTAAAAGAAAAGGAAATGAAAAGAAAAAAAAAAGAGAAAGTAAAAAAGAAATGAAAAGTGAGGAGAAGTTTGAGGAGAAGCATAATAAAAAATCAGTTTCACTTGAATCTTTTTAAATGAAAAGATTTAGAACAATCCTAAGCTTATTCTTATTNGAACAACGAGTCAAATTGACAGCCCTAGCTGTATGTCTGTGTGGATTATAAAAAAGTGCTGAATTTTTCTTTTTAAAATTAAAATTTTGATATAAGATTAATTTTTTTTTCTTTTGCATGTAAATTAATACTTAGATGTTGTATATGGTGGCGTACTTTATCTTTTAAAGATAATTATTGTTTGTAATTATTATATCTGTCTTTATATAAGAAAATATCAAATTATTATTGTATTTATTAAGATTTTTCAGATTACCTTTAAGGCTTTTCATAAAACAAATTTTTAAAAATAATATAGAATGGAATACAGGAAAATTCACTGACATACAAGGTTGTAAGATTATCGGATTCCAATGGCGTGTACAAATCATAGAAGTCATGTATTGTTGTCTTACAATATTGTGGAAATTTGAAGGGCATTTTTGATCGAGGTTTGAATCCCCTCTGGTGATTTGACCCTTAAAGAGGTGGTATTCAAATTTTTAGGCATATTAGGAGGGGTTGGAGGCTCGTATATGTTGAATCGAAAACTGTCTGGGAGACACATCTACGGAATAGAATGCTGAAGGATGAAAGAGAATAAGAAAGGTGAGCAATACCACGGTAATGAACAATAGTTTTGCATAACTTTTATTCATAAAATGGGTGTTATTTGTAAGAATGGGTTATCGTATAATTACACGATATACTCTTAGAGTATGTAGGTACGACGAGAGTGTTTCAGTCACTACATAAATGTTGCTCATTGGGCCCAAAGATATCCAGCCAGGAGGAGTCGGGGGCGACTATGAGACTGGGCCGCCAATGGGTTGGGCGACAGTTAAGCTATCTTGCTACTAGGTTGGGCGGTCATTAGGCCAAGCGGCTAATGGGCCGGGTGGCCATTTGGTCGGGTGGTTTGTAGGTCGGTCAGCCATTGGACCCGACAGCCACTAGGCGTGGCGGCTACAAAGTCGGGCGGCCGTTAAGTCGGACGGCGACATGATATGACTGGTGCTAACTATTTTGTAACTGACAGTTTGTTTTGCCCATTTTGTTTGTGATGGTTAGAGGGTGCCAAATTAGTCCGCATGAGTCTGGTCAAGTAGACTCTTTAGGAACTGGCATCCTCTTATTTACTTTGGAGGCATTATCCTTCCGGTATATGAGAGCTGTCTGGTTAAGCATTCTATTCTGGATAGTCTTGGAGGGCTCTGTGATGCCATGTTATCTTTATCGTCGACAACTAGATGTCTTTAAGATTCCTGCTAATATATTTTTAATGTACATATTATTCCTCAATTCTCTTACTCATTGATAGCGACCGCTATGATAAGGACAAGAGAATCTAAAAATTTTTAACAAGTTCGTGGTATTCATGGATATTAAATGTAAACTAATTGAATACTTCTTGCCTTTTGTGTTAAACTCATTATAAATGAGATATAGAGACCTATCTTCCATGCGTTCTTTCAGATTCAACTTCCATTTCCTGAGTGGCATCTCAAATATGTTAATAACAAGGAGGCTCGTGCATTCGTGTTTCAGATAATGAAGAAGAATGTGAGGTCCAAGCTGAGGGCCTCTGAACAAGTGTTTGAGGTTGGGATCTTCAGACTTCAACAATGGTTGTTTAATCGAGGGTTCTCTGGCTACAGAAGAGGGTTTCCCTTGAAAAAACAATGCGCAATGGGAAGAAGTTGCCAGAATGATGATTAGGAACCTAACTGCTCCTCTTTCAATCTTTCCAAAATTGAGAGGGGGGTTGGGTCTAGAACCTGCTTTCGATATGTTACCTCCGAAGGTGCGAGAGATAGGTGAGCAAGGGGTTGTTCCTGACCCTCAAGTGGTTGGTGCCTCTTAACCCACTTCACAAACTCCATCGATGGAGAAGCAGATCAGGATAGAAGTGTTCTCCTTTACTGTTTCTGATAAGGATCAAATGATGGATTTGTCTTTCGGTAAGGGAACTAAAAATCTGACTTTTTCTATTGAGCATGAGGCTCACGAAGCTAGTGTCATGGTGAACTTTGGATCTATGAAGGATTCCAAGTGCTCTAGATAGTTGCTTGGAGATGAATCTGTGAACCTGGTGAGAACAACCAATGTACCCAGGCTATCTGGTTTGACTGGGCTTCATTTTCATGGGGCTCAAGCTCCATCGGCTCAGGAAGGCGGCCATCTTCGCGTCGCACAACTAGGACGATTGGAGGAGTTAGCTGAGATCTGGATTTCTGAAGCTGTCTGATCCAACCCATAATTACACAGATATTTATGCTCCTTAATATGTCAAAAACTTGACTGCATTACATTTAGCAGCTAGTGAGAAGAAAGGTAATATGATTAAAGAAATAGTTTTCTCACTAGGGGGTACTACGCAAGTATATGTATCATTTCAAGTAATATAGAGTTTTCTTTAAACACTCCAGTATTGATCCCACGAGGAAGCCAAAAACAAGTAAACAATAAAATGAAATACATGAATTTAACTTAAGATTGCAGCAACTATCTAAAAATGAAAACTAAGTTTATTAAATTCTACAGTATGCAAGTAAAAGTAAATGTAACGACTTAGGCAATATATAAAAGATATTTTCTCCTTGACAAAAATTCATAATCAATGTAGGATTTCAAAATTTGTATAGAAACTTAAATGTGGTTGTCGGCACTATTTTTGGTGTGCGGTTTGCCCGTAAGAAGCTGTCGGCCATCGGAATTGAAATCCCGTTGCCTGCTTCGGAAGGACGTTTTTAAAAAATTTAGTTTTGAAAAAGATGAAGTCAAACTGACCCCATAATTTTCATAGTTTAAAAATTTTAGTTTTGAAAAAGATGAAGTCAAACTGACCCCATAATTTTCATAGTTTAGGTTAAAAAAATTTTAGTTTTGAAAAAGATGAAGTCAAACTGACCCCATAATTTTCATAGTTTAAATATAAAAGTTTTAGTTTTGAAAAAGATGAAGTCAAACTGACCCCATAATTTTCATAGTTTAGATGAAAGATGTTTACCTCAAATCCTGTATCTATCCCGAAGGATGAATGTAGGAATTGAGGGTGAGGTTTGATCAAATAAACTAGAGAAAGTTATGACATGAAGGATGAATGTAGGAATTGAGGGTGAGGCTCGATCTACCTCAAATCATGTATCTATCCCGAAGGATGAACACAAGAATTGAAAGTGAGGCTCGATCAAATCTCAAATCATGTATCTATCCCGAAGGATGAACACAAGAATTGAGCGTGAGGCTCGATCAAATAAACTAGAGAAAGTTATGACATTTTGAAAAAAGATGAAGTCAAACTGACCCCATAATTTTCATAGTTTAAATGAAAGAGCGCTTTACCTTCGTGTATCTATCCCAAAGGATGAACACAAGAATTGAGGGTGAGGCTCGATCAAATAAACTAGATTTAGTTTTGAAAAATATGAAGTCAAACTGACCCCATAATTTTCATAGTTTAAATGAAAGAGATGAAGTCAAATTGACCCCATAATTTTCATAGTTTAGATGAAAGAGCACTTTATCTCAAATCATGTATCTATCCCGAAGGATGAACACAAGAATTGAGGGTGAGACCCGATCAAATAAACTAGAGAAATATCTATCCCGAAGGATGAACACAAGAATTGAGAGTGAGGCTCGATCAAATAAACTAAAGTATCCATCCCGAAGGATGAACACAAGAATTGAGGGTGAGACTCGATCAAATAAACTAGAGAAAGTTTTCGAAGGATGAACGCAAGAATTGAGAGTGAGGCTCGATCAAATAAACTAAAGAAAGTTATGANTTCACCTAGATAGAGGCTACAACATATAAAAATTTAGACTTAAGGTATTAATTCCATATGAATGGAGAATTGAAAAACCCCTANTAAATGATCCACCAAATTGGCGCATGATGCAACAAAGTTCCAAACACGGCATATAACCTTGAAAATTATGAAATCGGACGGACAAACTCCGTTGTCACTGCTTAAGTCATCTCCTCCCTCCAGACCTTGGTCTAGAGCATCACATTATGGACGAAAGAGAAGGATTCAGAGGCTAAAAAATATAGATTTCATCTTTACTTGGTAAGAGCTTCACTTTAACTTAGGAATTTTTTATTTTCACCATGGCTTTAGGAGATCTGAAATTTGGGATTTTTGATGAAAACGTTAGAAGAAAACTCAACGTGAAAAGTTTCTTACCAAATAATCTTGCTTGAAGAGTTAGATTTTTGATTTAGTGATTTATTTTGACTATATTTGGATTTTCATAGAATTTTCAAATGGCTCCTTGAGTTAAGGGAGGAAGACAGTCCGAGGATTTTGATGCATGAAGAGTTGTTAGTTTCAAAGCCCAACATAATTACAATACTTAGATGGAAACAAAAAGAATGATCCAAGAACAGACGTTTGCAAACCCGGGTGGCAAGGTCGATATGCTGATTCACGCTAGAAATTGGGAAAGGCTCTACTACTTCACTGCAGTAGTGATAGTCCCGATGGTTCAAGAGTTTTATGCAAACCTGAGGTTCACTAATGAAAATCACATTCTAGTTAGAGGAAAACAAATTGAATTTACTTCTGATCGGATCAATACTTTTTATTTTTTGAGATGTGTATTTTTTGATTAATACACTGCATTGGTGATGATTGATTCATCACTTGATGAAGTGATTGCATTTTTGACTGATGGAAGAGTGGAGTCGAAGATTAAGAATAACAAGATAATTAACTTCCCTGCTTCCATGTTGACTATTCAGTCAAAATTATGGCACCACTTATTTTCTGTCAGACTATTGCCAACAAATCATTTAATTGATGGTACAAAAGATAGAGTTGCACTAAACTATTGCATTCAGAACATGAAGGCAATAGATGTTGGTGCACTTATAGTTCAGCATGCTCAAAGTATAACTAGTAGCTCTACCACTGGTAGTTTGAGATACCCTGCCCTGATTTTCACTCTATGGAATAATCAAGAGTAGAATCCCATAGAAATGAAGAAAGATTACAGCCACAAAATCCGATTGGGATGCATATGATTAAGAGACTAGAATCATTTGTTGAATCTATAAATGGAAGAAGGGATAGGCCTTCTACATATGTTTTAGGGCCGTCTAATTGTTGATCTGCATCACTTGAAAGTATTATGAACCAACTAATGATTCAACAAATGGATATAGATAATATTCAAACTCAGTTTGGAGAGATAAGGGCAAGAAATGCTTATAATGATGAATATCATAAGAGAAGAGTTCAACATGATATTGATTTTGAAATTGCTATGGTAAGACATCTTAGGGGTGAACCTACTGTGGACTTTCCTGCTTGCCCCAGTTTCACTCCTTATGCTCCTGTTCATGAAAAAAAAATGAAGAAGACGAAGAAGAAGATTCTGATGATGTTGAGGAAGGAGATGAGAACTGATTTTTATGACTTTATTTTAGTGTGTTTTGATGTTTGTTTGTTATTTGTGAGTGTATTGTGATATACTTTTAATTTGAACCTCTCATAATAAAAACTTTTATGTTGTGTTGTGAACTTAATTTGTAATAGTAACTGTAGAATTTCACTTTTTATGTAGCTTTAGTATTTTCAGTTTAGTTTTTTAGTTTTTGTATTTCTGTTTTTAATTCTCAACAAGTTCTTTAGAATATATTATGTTTTATTTAATGCTTTAAGACATTATCTAGTTTTACATTTAGTACCTGCAATATAACAAAGCCCATTTTCATAGTCAGAAATTCTCTACAGGTAAGTTTTTATTTTCATGCATTTATTGTTTTCTTTCACCTACTAAATTTTATAATAAAAATACTTTTGAAAATCACTTAAAAACTTAAGTTTGGGGGAAAGAAAATTTTATTTTGAAAAGAAGTAAACTAAATTTTATTTGTCCTCAATTAACTATATTTTTAAAATTTAATTTAACATGGTATGGGATATTAAGATTTAACTTTAAATGACAATGCTTCTGTTTATAAATATTGTGGTAAATTTAGGTAAAGAGTTTTTATTAATGAAGGCCAATTCAAAAGTTAAGAATATTTGATATGATAGGATAAAACTATGTCTTTCTATTTAAAGTAAGGAGAATTTTATTTTTGAAGTGTTAAGAACTTTAGAGTTTCATGTAAGAACAAAAGAATTAGACTTTAAGAAAAATCATAAACTACTATGAATTTATAAAGTGAAGAAAGGTATAGAGTTTTGACTTTAAGAAGAGGATAGTGAAGTTCAAAATTATCAAAGGGTAATCCACATACACTAATCCTCACTTGGAAAAGAAAAAGAAAAAGAAAAAAGAAAAGAAAGGATTGAAAAGATCTTAAAAGAAAAGAAAAGAAAAAATCAAAAGAGAAAGAAAAACAAAAAGAAAGAAAAAAAATATAAATGAGGACAAGCCTAATAAAAAATTGGCTTCACTTGAATCAATTTAAGGAAGGAGCTTTATTACATTTTCTAAACTTATATTGGAGTATTAGTAGCATTCCTAGTAAAGTTTTCATGAAGTTCTTTTTCATATGAATGTTCTAAATGACCTTAATTTGACAAATTGCAATTCTTCTTGAAATGAATAGAGATTCAAAAATCTTAAATTTTATTACTACATATTCCTAGACTTAAAATTTGAATCTAAGTTATTAAAGGGTGTTTTAAGTATGTATTTTATGCCTATTTTTGGTGATATTGCACTTTAAAGAAGGGTATTTTTGTGTTTTTGTTGCAGGTATATCATTTTTAGGCAGTTGGAGAAAAAATGGCAAAAAGGAAAAAATTTGGAGTCAAAACAGCAAATTTTTGGATTCTAGCGCATGATGTGTTAGATTGGTGCATGATCTGCCGCATCATGCGCTAGGGACAAATTTTTTAATTTAAGACGGTGTGAGGCAAATTTTTGAGCAAATTTAAAAAAGACACTTGTTCTACACACCTCTTGAAGTGATTCAATGCATCTAGACACTTTGGAAGGTTATTTTATGAAGGGATATGTCTCTTGGATCAAATGATACATCTTTTGAATTCAAATGATTTAACTTTTGGAAGGAATTTTAGAGGTAATTTTGAATTCTTTTCCAAAGGAGGCAACCCAAAATAAAAGAATCAGACTTCTCATTTGTCAAGAGTGTGGCGTGAGGGAGAGAAAAAGTGTGGCGTGAGGGAGAGAGAAAGTTGGCGTCAGTTAGAGATAGAGAGAGAAAAGGAAATTTTCTTCTAGGGTTGTAAGAGTAGAGGGAAGGTGAGAGATTTTTTCTTCATTACACTTCTAAAAGAGAATTGGGAGTGATTGTAAATAGAAAATTCTTGGAGAGAACTTCTAAGGATTTTCTTGGGAAGGATTGTGAGATAAGTTGTACTTTTATTTCTTTTGTTTTGTAAACTTATTTTCATATCTGAAATCCGTGTTTTGTCGTATCCTTCTCATGAATTGTGAGTAGTCTTCTTTATCCTTCTCCCTACTTTGAGATATGGATTTGTGAAGAATAGATTTTGTTTTCTATGATTTTAAATGTCAATAATTTGTGATGATTTAAACTCCAATCTTCATTTACTTTTTGTTCTGGCCAATTGAAATGTTAAAACTTGTTAAGAGACATATGTTCTTAAATGAGATATGATTTCTACAACATAGGGAGAATCACATTTAATTTCATGGGAGAGTATGTCATACATGGGATGGGGCGCAAATAAATAGGGAAATATACTTTGTTGGATGTAAAATTTAAGATTTTATTGTGCAGATTAAATTCCCAAATTTGGTCTAGTTGCTTGTAAACTAATGCGAGATTGTTAACCCTCAAGTGAGGGAGTAGTGAGAGCTCTAGAGTGGCAACCGGTAACCTCCCAGCCTAACCACGGAATTAAGGACCAAACTCTGGATTAGTCAATGTTCTTTATAACACTCAAATGGGTTAAAGAATAGGATTGCTCCTATTTGACACAAAACAGTTTATATATATATAAATTTTCAAATGATTTCAATTTCTTCACAATCTATGTACTCATTGTAAAGGGGAAGGATGCTTTCTTATATTTGAACTTTCCATCACAACAAAAATTTTATTTATTTTTTGTAATTTTACTTTTGAAAGTTTAGTATTTAGTTTAGTTTGACTTCTATAGTCATACAACTGCATTTTAATTAATATTCACTTGAGTAGTTAATTTTCAAACTTTGCACTTTAAAATACTTTTCTTTTTGTATTTTTAGATTATAAAATAATTTACATAATTTACTTTTAGGATTTTCCAACTTCTCTGTGGAATCAATATCTAGGACTCCATTAGTGTCCTTTATTACTTGAGCGATACGTATACTTACGTTGATCTTAAAGGAGATTTAACAATTTAAAAAGATTTTTAATAGAAAAATTATTTTTATAAAAATTATTTTTATTGGGATTATACTTCATATTTATTATATATCTGCCGTGTGTAATTTTGTAATATTGAAAAGTATTTGCAAAATTCTCACACTAAATCTGCCCCCTGCATCTATCCCCCTTGATGCAATATTCTTGTCCTATTTTATAATACATGATACATTAGTGTAGCGATGAAGAAAGCATGTTATGCTCATGAATCCATGGTCGGCCAAGAAAAGCGTTGAATGAAGCTTTTGCATTGATGATATGGAATTTAACGGTTGTTACTAGTCCTCCAACCTTTATTAGTAGAAAAATTGATCCCAATGCTCTCTCTCCCTTCTTATTGAATCCTCTCAACATCATCTTATCAGTGGTAAGCTACTAAGTGTCAATATCCAAATTTTCTATTGTCCGTACACTCATCAAGTTAATTGACTCTTCTGGATCTACTAATACTTGGTAGAGCACAAATCTGCTGATGCTTAAGGAGATGTAGAGCGGTCTGTTATAATCAGTAGTACCAAGCAACAAATCATCATCGGTGAAGGCTACTCTGGTTCGTTCGTTTAATNAATCGATATCTAGGACTCCATTAGAGTCCTTTATTACTTGAGCGATACGTATACTTGCGTTGATCTTAAAGGAGATTTAACATTTTAAAAAGATTTTTAATAGAAAAATTATTTTCATAAAAATTATTTTTTTTGGGATTATATTGCATATTTATTATATATCTGCCGTGTGTAATTTTGTAATATTGAAAAGTATNATTCCAGCAGTTCATCAGCAGCCTGTCAGGAATTTCCTTTGACTGGTACGCTGACTTGCGCAATGGGTTAGTTAAAATATTTTTGGAATTGGAACAGCTATTTGAGAAAAGATTTGTCGGGGCACAACACCATGTGTCTATTGGAGAGCTCATGATGGAAAAACAAAAGCCTAGCGAAAATTTGCTGGACTATATTTTGAGGTGGAGAAACCTTAGCATGAAATGTCAACCTCAGCTACAGGAACATCATGCGATTGAAATTATACTCAAGAGCTTTTGTGGGCCGGTAGCTTTCATGCTCAAGGGACTCACCATCAAATCTTTCAAGAAGCTACTCAGTAAAGCCACAGTGTTCAAGAGGAAATCAAGCACATGGAGCCACATGAAAAGGCTAAGGTGACCAGAGTGTTCGAAAAGAAATCAGNCGTTTAAGTTTGAGAGAATTGACATGATTAAAAATGTGTAACCTTTTTATTTACATTTTATGCTCATTTTTAATGATATTGAACTTTAATGGAAGGTATTTTGCATGTTTTTGGTTTCAGGTACAATAGATGAAGTTTTGGGAAAAAATGGAGTAAAAATGGTGCAATTTGAAGTCAAATGGAGCAAGGAAGAAATTATTGACCTGACACATTTATATATGTCTTTCTTTTTTATTATGTTTAATTTTTTTTTACATTTATCACTTGTTTTTTAATGAAATTGCAATTTAAATAAATGTTATTTTCATGTTTATATTGCAAGTATAACACTTGGAACGGATTGGAGCTGAAATAGGGCGAAACGAGAGCAAACGGAGGAGCTGCTAGCAAGGTGGCACCTAGGCACCAGAAAGTTCCATCGTGGTGCCAATCCCCACGTAGAAAAAAGAAAAAGATGGCGCCTAGGTGCCATAAACAGTTGTGGACCCTAAGGAGTTATTATGCAGATTTTGACACCAGGAAAGGTACCTTTTCACATTTCAAACTTATGGCATCTCTAGGAACGCAGAGAGGTCATAGATAGGAGTTACGATTTTGCTGGAGAAGAAAAGCCACGAACCACCGACCACCTTGCTGGAGGAGAATTGCCGCCAAATCACTCGAGCTCGCCGAAACAGAAGAGGGAAGGGAAGAAATGAGATTCAGTCGCAAGAGGCAGTATTTTAGAGCATTAGCGTCAGCATTTGAGTCGGTCAATGCCTACTCTAAGAATTCACTTAATAACATCGGTAACTCCAATGCAAGGCGGGTGCTAAAAGGCATGAAATTCTTTCCAACAATTTATCTTTCACATCTAACAACGCTCGACAATAGGCAGACGTAAATTCAAAGCTAATTTT
Organism: Phalaenopsis hybrid cultivar; assembly: GCA_002079205.1. Lineage (NCBI taxonomy): Eukaryota > Viridiplantae > Streptophyta > Magnoliopsida > Asparagales > Orchidaceae > Phalaenopsis > Phalaenopsis hybrid cultivar. The sequence continues at coordinate 124,906 of JXCR01005143.1, forward strand.
GCGTCCGCAGTAAGTCTGATACAAAATATGACGTAATCAATATATTTGCTATAGTAAGTATTATTCAAGACTTCTCTACTTTGTTTTTTTTTTTCATAGTTTGTAAAACAAATAATATTTGGTCATTCTAACCATAGCATATAATTTAGAAGTCATCAATAGAAGTCTTAGATCAAGGGAACTCAAGTGGATGGCCATCTCTTATAAGATTTTAGGGTTGAAGCAAAAGACACTGATTAAATCTTATCAGAAAATCATTCATGCATCATGCATGAGATATTTTGATCTTAAGATCGAATGGCTCAGATTCATTATAGGCATTAGGTCTTTGCCTTTAAAGTGAATAGCGAATAAAAATATGTCACCCAGTCAGTATTGACTAAATTTAATATAACTAAATAAATAAATAATTAATTAAAATCTTTAAAAATGGACAAAACTTCCAAAGTTATAAGAAGTTGAATATAAACTTAAGAAATTAAAATAAATATGATTTGTAATTAGTGAATAGAGAATGATTAATGATGGCCTAATTTTAATTTGACATAATTTAAATAAATAGTTAAGGAAATGTAATAAATAATCAATTAAACATAAATAAGGACCCTTGTTTAACTTAAAACTTCTTGGAGATGTTCTTTATGTCACAATTAACTTTTAAAAAATTCATTAAGAAAATTTTAATCATATTAAGGGGTATTATAATTTCTAGATAATTTTTCATACTAATAAGATTAATAAATTATTAAAATATTTTAAAAAAAAATCACTTAGCCTAGTGGCTTATGCTTAAAACTTACATGGTACTCAATCTAGAGCCTAGTAAACTTTTATGCTTTAAAAATAGAATCTCCATTCTTAGTAACTTGATTTGGGTCAATGAAACCACAAAAAATAAAATATGAGACCAGATAAAGATCAATTAAATAAAATTTACATCAAATTTTTCTTAGATTATNTCACTTAGCCTAATGGCTTATGCTTAAAACTTACATGGTACTCAATCTAGAGCCTAGTTAACTTTTTAATCTTTGAAGATAGAATCTTCATTCTTAGTAGCTTGATTTGGGTCAATGGAATCACAAAAAATAAAATATGAGACCAGATAAAGATCAATTAAATAAAATTTACATCAAATTTTTCTTAAATTATACTTCCTTTTTTTTATATACTTTAAATACCAATTATTATTCCAATAAATTCTAATAGGCTTAATAAGATGATGCACTATATATTGAACAGAATTGAACTCTACCCGGCCAAGAAATGAGCTAAGAATCAATCTTGTCGTATAAGAGAAAAATCAAGGAACTAAACAAAAAACTCTAAGAACAAACTCACCCAAGTAAAGGGCAAGGAGATGAGCTCCTCAAGTAGGTTTAAAAATGAACTCTTCATGTTGAGTTTGAGATAAGTCCACTAGTTGGATTTAGAGAGGAGAGACTATCTATTTGAGCTCAAAACAAGCATGCAAGGAATTTAGTAAACATTTGCTTGCTAGGACTGAATTGAACTCAATATTTGCCTATAGGGGACACATCCAAAGCTCACAATGACACATTCAAAGATTAACAAATGATCTGCAGGACTTCCTTAACCTAGATAATCGCCGATTTAATGAATTATTTTATAGTCACCACCAAAAAATTTAGGGATTTATTCGAGTTTGATGGTTGATCTTCACTATGAGTTTGAGATTGTACTTAGGTGACAAGCAGTTTCTATCTTTTTGTACTCTTATTATGAGCACATCTTACTATGTAGCACCTTTGTAGCGCTCTAGACTTGTTATAATTTTCTATTAAATCATTTTTTTAATAGAAAAACACATCAACATTACTTGTTATAATTTCCTCAAAATTAACTAGAGAAGAAGAAATGAGTTTAATGAAAGCTTTGAAGAATTATAAGAAAGTCTTTGAATGGACAATTGTTGATATTAAAGGAACCAGTCCTTCAATTTTTATGCATAGAATTCATATGGAAGAGAACTACAAACCCAAGACTGATCCTCAAAAGAGATTAAATCTTGTTATGAAAGAAATGGATTTAAGAGCTTTANCATATTTTGATTTTTAAAAATTATAAAATTATTTCCTAAGACTACTCTTGCCATAGAGAACTCACAGAAATATTTGTAAAATTTTCTAAAGCACATATAATTTTCTATAATTATTTGAACAGAAAATGTATAAAAACTTAGAAAATTAAGATCTCTATCTAGAGATCTCATATGTCTTTGGAAAAATACTTAAATTATTCACTCAGATAGAGGCTACAACATATAAAAATTTGGAGTTAAGATATTAACTCCATATGAATAGAGAATTGAAAAACCCCTAACCCTAATTTATTTTTTAAAAATAATTTATGCATCAAATTAATAAAAATAATTCTGCATGAATCTCCTCTGTTCAGTGAGCAAGAGGGTATTTTTATTTTATTTTTATGAGTTTTCTATGCAAAGATANGATTATACTACCTTTTTTTTATACTTTAAATACCAATTATTATTCCAATAAATTCTAATAGGCTTAATAAGATGATGCACTATACATCGAACAGAATTGAACTCTACCTGGCCAAGAAATGAGCTAAGAATCAATCTTGTCGTTTTTTCTAATTTTCATATTTTTTATAGCCTTCTTCTAAAGTATAAGAGAAAAATCAAGGAACTAAACAAAAAACTCTAAGAACAAACTCACCCAAGTAAAGGGCAAGGAGATGAGCTCCTCAAGTAGGTTTAAAAATGAACTCTTCATGTTGAGTTTGAGATAAGTCCACTAGTTGGATTTAGAGAGGAGAGACTATCTATTTGAGCTCAAAACAAGCATGCAAGGAATTTAGTAAACATTTGCTTGCTAGGACTGAATTGAACTCAATATTTGACTATAGGGGACACATCCAAAACTCACAATGACACATTCAAAGATTAACAAATGATCTGCAGGACTTCCTTAACCTAGATAATCGCCGATTTAATGAATTATTTTATAGTCACCACCAAAAAAAATTAGGGATTTATTCGAGTTTGATGGTTGATCTTCACTACGAGTTCGAGATTGTACTTAGGTGACAAGCATTTTCTATCTTTTCGTACTCTTATTATGAGCACATCTTATTATGTAGCACCTTTGCAACGCTTTAGACTTGTTATAATTTTCTATTAAGTCATTTTTTTAATAGAAAAGCACATCAACATAACTTGTTATAATTTCCTCAAAATTAACTAGAGAAGAAGAAATGAGTTTAATGAAATTTTTGAAGAATTATAAGAAAGTCTTTGAATGGACAATTGTTGATATTAAATGAATCAGTCCTTCAATTTTTATGCATAGAATTCATATGGAAGAAAACTACAAACCCAAGACTGATCCTCAAAAGAGATTAAATCTTGTTATGAAAGAAATGGATTTAAGAGCTTTATGGTTTAATTTCTCATATTTAAGAGCTCACCTATTTAATAAATTCATTATTTTTCTTATTTTATTTTTTTATTTTTATTTAGTAACCCTATACATATGGATTCTCTCATTGCTATGGTCATTTGGANTTTTAATTTCTCATATTTAAGAGCTCACCTATTTAATAAATTCATTATTTTACTTATTTTATTTTTTTATTTTTATTTAGTAACCCTATACATATGGATTCTCTCATTGCTATGGTCATTTGGATTTATAAGAAAAAAAAAATGAATTTTGCAAAAAAGTTATTATGCAAAGAACAAAAAACATATATTTCCATTATTTATTCTCTGAGCATGAGATTCTCATTTCAAATGAAATGTCCTCCATCAATAATCCATAGAATAAGTGTTAGATATGTAAATGCATAGGACATGGGAGGTATGTATGTAAATACTTCTAAAATTTTTTAAATATTTGTCGGCACTATTTTTGGTGTGGGGTTTGCCCGTAAGAAGCTGTCGGTCATCGAAATTGAAATCNGTTTATTCTCTGAGCATGAGATTCTCATTTCAAATGAAATGTCTTCCATCAATAATCCATAGAATAAGTGTTAGATATGTAAATACATAGGACATGGGAGGTATGTATGTAAATACTTCTAAAATTTTTTAAATATTATTATAGTGTGGTTATTATATTTCATATTTAATTTTTTTTAAATTAGTTTTTATTAACTTTTTAAATTATATGCTAAAATCATTATGATGTTGATTATTTAAATATTGAGATATTTATTTTATATTTCAATATATTTTATAAAATTTATTAAATATTTGTATAATAAGTAAATAATGCTTTTATGCTATAAGATAGGGCCTTAGAGTATTACTTGATTTAAGATAAATTATGACTATATTATATTTTTCTATAAAATATTTTATTATTTTGGATAAATAATGTCTTAAAATCGAAATAAATATTCTTATTATGAGATTTTTGTAAATTTTTCCCCCAAATTTATTTGATTTGCATATTGAATTCAATTTACAAGGCAAAGAGGGCATTTAAAAGCTCCCTATTACTGTTAAAATGGGCTTTAAACAGGCTTAAATACGAAGAGGAGGCCCATTTTATGTTATCTATGATAGGGAACATGAATATCCTTAAAGTCAAGCATGGTGATGACATGAAAAATCATGGCAATGTATGTAAATTTTGAACATACTCTATAAGAAAAAGCTCTAAAACAGATAGAAAAAATGATGGCTTTTAAACGTTGGAAAAATTATTTTAATTACCGACGATTTTATGATTTTTTATTTTACTGGTTGTTTACGACGACATAACTACAACATATGTCGTCGCTTATCNATGCTTTTAAACGTTGGAAAAATTATTCTAATTATCGACGATTTTATGATTTTTTATTTTACTGGTTGTTTACGACGACATAACTACAACATATGTCGTCGCTTATCAACAGTATTTTATTTTTTTGACTGTTTTTAATTATAATCAACGCAAGAACCTGTCGTTCACAAGCAAATATTAAGCAAAGAGCTTTCGTATGTTATCTTCAAACTCACCTTCTGGCAAGATTTTAATGAAAGCATTTTATTATTAGGCGACAAGAATGACCATCTGTAATAGTGTTAATAACTTATGGAATAAAAGTCATTTATAGGCCATTGGTACTTATTCTATATCCCGCTCAAAATCATCTCACTCCGGGTTTTGCCCTATTCTCTCCTTTCGATCTCTCGTCTTCTCTACCAGAAGCCCTCGCCTCCTCATGTAACCCTTGCATGCCCCTCTCTGTTTCATCTAAAACCATCACCCTCGTCCCTGAAACTCTCGCGATACAGTCGGAAAAGGAGCTAGCTGGAATGCAGCGGCGGGATCTCGACTTACAGTGATCGAAAAATCCCATTTCCCCCTCCTTTTGCTCCTTTGCTACTCTAAACGACCGAGGAAGGTAACTTGTTATCTTTATTTTCTTTTCTATTTTTATTTGCATTGAAGAATGTGTTTAGAGTTTAGGGTTTAGCAACTAGGAGGATGACCAAATATTTTTCTATTTCAGCTGGATTACATCAGGGATCGTCATTAATCACACATATTTTTGTTTTAGTTATGGATGCTCTTACTAGACATTTACAAGAGGATGCACATGGGTGTATGATTTTCACTGTGATATCCTTCTTGTGAATAAGATTAGAGAAAAAGTTTTTGAAAAACTAAAATTATGGAGGCCGATATTAGAGTTTAAAGTCATTCATTTGAGTAGATCTAGAACTAAATACTTTAAATGTAATTTTAGTAGCAGTAGCTCTCGTGGCAGAGTTGCAACTACAGGTGATCAAATCATTTAAAAGGTGTGAGCATTTTAGATATCTCTGTTCTCTTGTGAAAAGTGATGGTGATATAAATGGGGATGTGATTAATTAATAGATTTCAAGTTGGTTGGTCGAAACGGAGAAATGCATCCAACTTATTGTGTGATAGAAAATACTGCTTATACTTAAACAAAAATTTTATAAGAAGTGGTAAAACCTATAATGTTCGATGGTGCAAAGTGTTGGCCTTTAGATTAAGGGGTTGTTCAGCTGAAAGAAGGATTTAGTTTGAATTGGTTTTAATTAATCCTACAAATCCGGAATTATCAAATCCAGAGGCACGTTTCAATTCCAAAATACGATTTAGTTCAAAAAATGATAATCATTTAGAAATTGATTTTGAGTTTGACTTGTACATGAAACTCGAAATAAAATAAACACGTCGAGGTATGAGCCAAAATTTTATATCAAATTTATTTGAAACATACATATCAAACTTATTTGGAACCTACATCATCTCGACTCAAAGTCGGATCATTTAATATCTTAGTAATGTTAGTTCTATTGAAGATCATTAAACGGTCGAACATTGACTAGTAATTGAATAAGATGTTTCCCTCTAATAATGTACGTCGTTGTAGCTATAACAGCCCTTTCACGGATATATTTGTTTAATATTATGTCTCCAATTGAAAAGCCAATCATAAACTCATTTATCCTCCTATTCGCAAGTTTTAAATAGATAACTTACATACCTTTGAACGGATTCTGAGAATGAAGTATTTCATATGATGTAAGAGTTTTGATTTCTTCCTCCAATGTGAAATCTAATTGCCATTTTGAAATGAGAGTTTAAAATTCCCTTTGAAGGAAGAAGTTACGTCATATGAAACACTTCGTTCTCAGAATTTTTTTAGAGGTGTGTAAGTAATCTTGTAAAAAACTTTATTGAGACAAGAATACTTTGGGTGATCACTGGATTTACACATTTAGAGAAAATGTGAAAGAAATATACTCGTGAAAGAGATGTTGTAGATCTGGTGACAAACAAGATTAGAGATAAAATAATAATTAATAGTCACATATTATTGATCTTCAACGGCCCTAATAGCCTCAATAGGCTGTTAACGTTTTGATTTCGAGCTTAACTGTGTTCGACTCTAAGGAAATCTGATTCAAAATTAAAATCAGTCAATTTTTTAGCGATAATTATTATTTCATATTAAGAGAAAGCAATTACGATGGTTTATTTAGACTTCATGACGTCTCTTTCTAATATTGTCTGCAACTATAGCTGCACCAACCATAGCGCAGAGATATTTGTTTTATATTTTGTTTCTAAGTGTAAGGATAATTATAGAACTAAACATTCTTGTCGTTGTAGCTTCTTACACGATTGACCACACACTTGGAAATATATTCTCAGAAAGAACTATTTCATATGATGTAAGAATTTTCACTGCACCCTCCAGTGTGAAGTCTAATTTCCATGGTTAGAATGGAAATTCACTTCGAATCGCATCTCCTCACTATTGTTGGTTGATGATTATTACGTCATACAATCTACCACCTGAGATGTGTATGAAAACCCCTTTCTTCTTCTTAACACTAATTATATCTGGTCTCAGTAGCCCTAAAAAGAGGATTGATGTTTATTTGCAAACGTTGAAAGATGAGCTACAAATTCTTTAGGAAAAAGGTGTCATGAAGTACGATGCCTCCAAAAAAAATAATTTTCTGATGAAAGCAACATTAATGTGGATAAAAAGTGATTTTTCTGAATTTGGGGTGTTAGCTGGGTGGAGCACCTCATGAAAGTTAGCCTGCCCATATGACATGAATTCATCTATGACATTTACGCTTTAGTATGGAAGAAAGAATTCCTGGTTTCTCTGTCATGTTATGTTTCTAGATGTTGAAAATTCATTAAGAACAATCATGAAAGCATTCAGAAGAAGCAAAATTGATAAATCCTCACTACCTTTAAGAATACATGGGGAAGATATAATGCAGATTGTTAGTGACCTTCAAAAGATTAGTGTATAACCTAACTTATCTTCATATCTTCCACCCAAATTTGGTGTCACTCATAATTAGAAGAAAAAGTCAATTTTTTAGGATCTACATATTGGAAAGATAACATGATCAGACAAAATTTGGATGTCATGTATATACAAAGAAAAATTATTTGATAATATCTTCAACACTGTGATGAATGTTAACAAAAAAACAAAGGATAACATGAATGCCAAACTTTATTTGAAGGGGATATGCAAAAGTCAAGATTTGGACTTCCAAGTAACTACTGTTGGCAAGCTCATTAAGCTCAAAGCAAAATATTCCTTCACTTTTTCCCAGTAAATAACAATTTGTGAGTGGCTTCAATCACTAAAATTCTCGAGTGGGTTTTGAGTCGTTGTATTGATGTGGATGCTAGAAAGATTTTTGGAATGAAAAATCACGACTATCATATATTTTTATAAAATTTGATGTCAATCGCATTTCACTGTTTGCCTAGCGAAGTGCTTAATCCATTGATTGAATTCAGTGTGTACTTTAGGGAACTATGTGCAGTTTGTTTGAAGCTTGACGACATACGCCAGTTAGAAGCAAACATTATTGTAACACTTTGCAAACTTGAGAGAATATTTTTGTCTAGTTTCTTCGACTCGATGAAAGATCTCCCCACACATTTACCCCACAAGACATTAATTGGAGGTCTAATATAGTACAACTAGATGTATATGTTCGAGAGTTAATTACATTTAAACTATATAATTAATCACTCATTTATAAAGAATATTGGTAATTTGTACTAAGCAACATTTAATTTTTAAAAATTTTGAATAAAATGAAGATAACTATGAAGAATAAGGTTTGGCCAGAAGGATCGATATGCGAAAAGTATTTACTTCAAGAGAACCACATCCTTTTCCTACTATTTTGCGGAAGAAGAGTCCACAAAAAAGCCATTAGGTCTGGTGCCACCATCAACCATTTCTGTCTTCCAACAATTAGGTGAAGCATCGGAAAGGTGCAAATCACATTACCTTAATGATCAGGAATTTCGAACAACGACATTTTATGTTCTTCTTAATTGTGACGAAGTACAACCCTTTATTTAGTAAGAAAATTTTCATTATAATTTTTAAGTCAGTTATCTAAAAAGTGTCTTGATTAACTATTTCAAAGATATTTCAATGTGAATATTTTATTTGTGGATCTATTAAATTTAGTTGAAAATGATGACACGAGCTGGGATTTTGAGAATAACATCCCCCAATGGTTTAAAACGCATATGGTTTAAAATTGACATATTCATTTTTTAGGTGACAAGAAAATTTTCATTAACATTATATTTCTTATGTATATATTAAGAGATTCATGATTGGAGAAATGGTGTGAGAGATCACGGGTTGATAGATCTTGCATGGGGATATGTGAATAGTTAAAATCTGACAAATTTATAATATTAATTGGTACATTTTTTATACGAGAATCTGGTCTAAAGGAAAAAAAGTCTTTTAATTCTAGCATTTGTGCTAAAGGAAACAGTAAGTCAGACAAAGAGATAGGCTATCATGGGATTCTGGAAGAAGTTGTTGAACTATCTTATCCAGGATCTATTGAAAGAGTGTATTCCAATTCAATTGTACTTGGTTTGATCTTATTCCTAATCATGGAACAAGGGTAAACCGACTATATAATAACACAGAAGTGAAAGTGAATTGAAGATATGCTAAATTTGATCATTTCATTCTAACCCGATAGAAAAATCAAGTTTAATATCTTCGATATCCACATAGATTAAGAGATAACATTAATTGGGCGGTTATCAATTCGAGTAAACCAAGAGCCACCATTAATATCTAGAATAACATTGAAACCACCCATCAAAAAACTGAAATGACTGGTTTCTATTTTTCACTTAATACAACCAATGAAGAGCTCAATCTAGAGGTTGCTAATGGTGAATAAGAAGAAATTAATCTATACGATCAGACGACGTCAAAGATTCTTTTGAAGAAGAATGTCGAGAAAGGCCAACCCCCGCCTTTACCCCGACCCCCACCCCAACCCTTAACCCTACCTTCACCCCGACTGCGGTAGGGTTGAATGCATTAGAGGCCCACACTGCCTCTATCAGGCAGGAGTAGATAGGCAGTAGCTACCACATCAAGTATGTTGACAACACTTAAGTTTTTTTTTTTTAAGATGTTGTCAATAATCTTTTTCTAAATTGAATATAGAACTAAAAAATTATTGTTTTAAGGTTCTATCCACTTGACCCAAACAATTCATGTCATTTAAGATATCATTCGGAGCAAGTATGACTCAACAGACTTGCCATGGAAGGAGATACTGATGGCCATTGGAGATCTTTAGTTTCAGGAGTTTGCGGTAAGTATCGTTCACAAATAACTTAATTTATTTTTATTTATTTATCAATCAAACATAATCTCTGTAATTAGGAGTGTAAAGGAGCCGAATAGGAGCGAGCCATGCTCAGCTCGTGTTCGGCTCGTTTGCTTAACGAGCCGAACACNTCAAATTTAACATTAATAATCGATGTTGGTTACTTAAAATTTATAACTAATAATCGATGTTGGTTACTTAAACTTTTACTTAGAATGACCACACAAACTTTACGATTTCGATCATCTATTATTCTAATAAAAAATAATCATTTCGTGTTCTATAAAAACACTCTTATAAATTATAATATACTCATCTATTTTCTTAAATAAAAAATTAGTAATAACAAAATTATAAGTTGAAACAAAATCCAACATGACTTTATCTTCTTCTACCACTTTACCAACATGTCCATTTTTATCACCTCTAAAAAAAATTATTTCTTCTAAGAGTTATCGTTTTGAATTATTTCTTCAAGTCATTTTAAGAATTTTCTTTTGAACAAATATACAAACCCACTTAAGAAACATATACACATATAACATTGAAAATCTTAATATCAACAAAAAACTTTAGAGCTATAATTTTATCACAAATTTTATTAATTTCGAAAACATTACCTTTCAAATTCTTATATATAATTATATCTCCACATTTATAGTACTTCTATATAAATACTAAAGTTTAAAACCTAAACTATCAATCTTCTTAACCTTTTCTCCAACACATTTCATTTTTTAAATGCATAAAATATTTATCTGCCCATGAACCGATATAATATATATATATATATTATTTCTATTAATTTACCTTTGAGATTACTTATCTTCCATGTTTTTATCATAATATTAGTTTCATGGACTAACTTTTTTGCTCTCTTTCGTCTAAAATGTGAAAATTCATTTTTATTTAACACTACACACGGGTGCGGTGCAGCAATCCATGTATATTTTTTATTGTATTTCGGTCATATAGCATGTCACTTATAGATAGACGCTCAAACATTAACACAATGAATTAAAGGATTGATGTCAATTTTTTTTAATAAATATTTACACGACATTCCACTTTTCGCATCCGAGACTTAGAACCCTACAATAGCAATATTATTTACATGCATTATACCATGATATTGAATTAGGAAACCCTATGCTCTAAAATATCCTCCATCAAAACGCAAACAAGCTAATCTTCTGAAATGTTCCTTGCTTCATCTTGTATTANCCTCCACTTTTCGCATCCGAAACTTAAAACCCTACAATAGCAATATTATTTAAATGCATTATACCATGAAATTGAATTAGGAAACCCTAAGCTCTAAAATATCCTCCATCAAAACGCAAACAAGCTAATCTTCTGAAATGTTCCTTGCTTCATCTTGTATTATAATATTATTAGTAATGTGAAGCCCACCATTTTTATTTTTATCTTTTTGTTTACCCTAATGGCTTCCTTAATCCTTTTAGCAGAATTTTATCACCCCTAGTGACCTCTTTCAAGTCGACTTTTAAAACTTGATGTTATTGGTAGGGGTGTAAACGAACCAAACACGAGCGAGCCATGCTCAGCTCGTGTTCGGCTCGTTTATATTTCGAGCTCAAAAAGTGTGTTCGTGNTTTATCACCCCTAGTGACCTCTTTAAATTCCACTTTTTAAACTTGATGTTATTGGAAAATACTCTTCATTAGAAGTGTGGCCATTGTGGCATCTTTTTTATATTTAAAACTTACTTTCAATATCTACAAACCTTATGATATTAGCGGCTGAACTTTCATGTGACGCCTAGGTTTAGTGACCTTCTTTCCTTTCCTATCCAATTTTTTTTTATTTCCCNAAGCCGAACACGAGCTGTTCACGAACAAAGAGTCTTTTTAACAACCCTAATCATGTAGTCATATAAAACAATAAGGGTTTGAGCAAGATTTAAAAATTATTATTTATATTAAAACATCATTTGAATNGGGCTGAACTTTCATGTGACGCCTAGGTTTAGTGACCTTCTTTCCTTTCCTATCCAATTTTTTTTTATTTCCCAACAAAATTTAAATTCAACTCTTCAATATCTCTTTTGCTAGTTAATAATAATTTCATAGAATACGTGATTATAAATAAGAATCCTAGAAATTGATAAAAATAAATCAATTTTGCTCAAAATAAACTCTATTTAAATGCATTATTTCTTTTACTTTTGATGGCTAACTCATAGATTTATTTAAGTGTGAAGCCTAATTCATCCACTTTTGGCGATCTAACAAATCTAATTTTCAACAAGTGTGTGGATTTCAACTTTTATTATTGAAGGAAAGTGAATTTTAAATTTAATTACACTCAAAAAAAAGCTGCTCATGCATCGGGTAGGAATTTTATCTTAAATTTATACTCAATTTTTAGAACCATGCCATAAAACTTTCATCCAAATTAGTTTTTTTTTTTTTTTTTTCCACTTAAACTGCTAATATTCATTAAAAATTGAGATTTTATGATATGTGCATCTTGTGTGCTTTCATATTATTTTATATATCTCATAATAGAACTTTATCAAAGCCCCTAGACGATATGACTTTCTACATCAACTTAAGTATAAAAGCTTACGATTGTCTTACAATATATTTTAAACCTAAGATAAAATATATTTGGTATGTAACATCGTAAAAAAAAATTGCAATTTAAATGTACTTAATTTAATTAAGATTCTAGACAATTTCAACATACCTATCATGAGATTAAAGATATTAATTTCATATTCGATGAAAAGTGTGATCCTAGACCACTTCAAATTCAGTAGAAAATTAAGAAAATTTCTTTAAAAAATTATAAAGTATTTTAGATTCTTGAATTGTTAAATTTGCTAAAACAAAATTAGCAAAACTTTCCTCGATAATTGTCAAAAGTGTTGGCACTAAAACAAAATCTATATGAACTAATATTAAACATAACTTTAAATAACAATAATCTCCATTTACTGATTAGATGAATCAACAAAATGTAAATTTACGACCCTTAGGCGACTATTTATGAGTTTTTTTTTAGTTTTAAAAGTCTTGTAACCAGCCATTACGTGTTTGTTGTTACCACTATAAATTCCATCAAAGGCTTGGGTAAGAAATTAAGCAGAAATTCTACCATAATTCAAAAAAAAATTTAAAAAACAAATAGATGAAGCTTTATTCAAAGCTTGAGAATTTGTGAAATATTATGAAACTCCTCCTAGGACTAACCAATTAATAAATATTTTAAGAAAAATCATAACCGTCTCATCTTAAGCTTGTTTAAAACACACCAAAATGAAACTTGTGCTGGTTTAAAATTGATCTCACTGAAGAAATTATTATCTGTGGATATTCTATGAACAATAAATCAAATGCGAAATGGAATTTCAAATAATAAATTCATAAAATTATTCTACAAATGAGTTTCCTACATCTAACTCTATTTTTAAGTTTATATTAGAACAAGTTCATGAACATAAACNGAACACGAGCTTCTTAACGAGCCTAACACGAGCTGTTCGCGAACAACGAGCAGTTTTGACAGCCCTAGTTATTGGAAAATACTCTTCACTAGAAGTGTGGCCATTGTGGCATCTTTTTGATATTTAAAACTTACTTTCAATATCTACAAACCTTATGATATTAGCGGTTGAACTTTCATGTGACACCTAAGGCAAGGTTTAGTGACCTTCTTTCCTTTCCTATCCACTTTTTTTATTTCCCAACAAAATTTAAATTCAACTCTTCAATGTCTCTTTTGCTAGTTAATAATAATTTCATAGAATACGTGATTATAAATAAGAATCCTAGAAATTGATAAAAATAAATCAATTTTGCTCAAAATAAACTCTATTTAAATGCATTATTTCTTTTACTTTTGATGGCTAACTAATAGATTTATTTAAGTGTGAAGCCTAATTCATCTGCTTTTGGCGATCTAATAAATCTAATTTTCAACAAGTATGTGGATTTCAACTTTTATTATTGAAGGAAAGTGAATTTTAAATTTAATTACACTCAAAAAACGCTGCTCATGCATCGGGTAGGAATTTTATCTTAAATTTATAATCAATTTTTAGAACAAAGCAATAAAACTTTCATCCAAATTATTTTTTTTTTTTCACTTAAACTGGCAAATATTCATTAAAAATCGAGATTTTATGATATGTGCATCTTGTGTGCTTTTGTATTATTTTATATATCTCATAATAGAACTTTATCAAAGCCCCTAAGCGATATGACTTTCTACATACAATATATTTTAAACCTAAGATAAAATATATTTGGTATGTAACATCGTAAAAAAAATTGCAATTTAAATGTACTTAATTTAATTAAGATTCTAGACAATTTCAACATACCTATCATGAGATTAAAGATATTAATTTCATATTCGATGAAAAGTGTGATCCTAGACCACTTCAAATTCAGTAGAAAATTAAGAAAATTTCTTTAAAAAATTATAAAGTATTTTAGATTCTTGAATTGTTAAATTTGCTAAAACAAAATTAGCAAAACTTTGCTCGATAATTGTCAAAAGTGTTGGCACTAAAACAAAATTTATATGAACTAATATTAAACATAACTTTAAATAACAATAATCTCCATTTATTGATTAGATGAATCAACAAAATGTAAATTTAGGACCCTTAGGCGACTATTTATGAGTTTTTTTTTTAGTTTTAAAAGTCTTGTAACCAGACATTACGTGTCTGTTGTTACCACTATAAATTCCATCAAAGGCTTGGGTAACAAATTATGCAGAAATTCTACCATAATTCACAAAAAAATTTAAAAAACAAATAGATGAAGCTTTATTCAAAGCTTGAGAATTTGTGAAATATTATGAAACTCCTCCTAGGACTAACCAATTAATAAATATTTTAAGAAAAATCATAACCGTCTCATCTTAAGCTTGTTTAAAACACACCAAAATGAAATTTGTGCTGGTTTAAAATTGATCTCACTGAAGAAATTATTATCCGTGGATATTCTATGAACAATAAATCAAATGTGAAATAGAATTTCAAATAATAAATTCATAAAATGATTCTACAAATGAGTTTCCTACATCTAACTCTATTTTTAAGTTTATATTAGAACAAGTTCATGAACATAAACCTAGAAATAAGTAAGGATTGTCAAAATGTGCATCAATCTTTGATTTTAAGATAGAATAAATCATGGAATTGAAGTTAATAGATCATTTTTTCAATAAATTCCAATTGGACATGCAATTCAAGGAATTAGCTCCACGATCAAGTGAAAATCATCATTATTTATTCTCTTTAATAGCCTTATCCCAGCTAAACGAGACCGCTTAATGAATCCTCACATTTTTCATTTATTCCTACTAAGTGCTAATTGAGAAGTTAAACATATTATTTACATTCAATTTGCACTTCTATCCATATAGCCTTGGTGCAACCCTTGCCTTAATCATTTAATGCTATCTTTAGTAGCTCAACTAATGGAAGGAGCTTCTAAACTTCACTAAACATATTCAATCCATCAATCAATTTTTTATTACTTTTTCTTTAAAAGATGCCACGTCAACTATAGCTCTAATATAATTATTTTTTAATTTATCATTCATAATTTTATATCAAGTATATCTTAGCATTCTCATTTCCGCCCAATAAATTTATACTTAACTTAAACCTATCAAGCCTAGGCTTTACACAATATCAATCTTAACATTCTCATTTCCGCCCACTAAATTTATAATTAACTTAAATCTATTAAGCCTAGGCTTCACAATATCTTCTAAGAATATTTGATGGTACCAATAAAAAGTAGATATTATATACTTTGTCATTATCCTTTATCTTCTAAATACTTACTTCAATATTCAAATATTTATTTTACTTATTTCAAAAAATGTCTCACAAATTAGAACTACATCATATGCTAAAAGAAAATATCTAACTTTAAATATCATTTGTTAAGCATTTTCATAATATATAAACTCATTATTGATACTTAATGTAAACCTATTGTAAAAGAAATTATCACCCTATAGCTACTTCTAATACCAGCCAATATTCATCATACAAATCTTTCAAAACATCCATATACCTTTAGCACATAACTTTCTACTTTAATGTGCACAAATCAATTCCCAAATACTCGATCATATGTCCTTTCAAGATCAATAAAAAACAAATGAATATCCTTTCAATATCTCTACAGTTATCTTTTAATTGTCTTACACAAAAATTGCTTCCATGATGATTTTTTCACATGAAACCAAATTAGTTCCCCAAAAACTAAAGTAGTTTCTTAAACTTATATTCCATTACTCCATCCCATAGCTACATTATGACTTGTAAGATTAATTCTTATACGGATACCATAATCTTGAATATTATCTTTATTCTTAAATACTGATATCAAAATTTTTTCTCCAATTATTTAGAATCATTCTCTTAGTCTTTAAAATTCTATTAAAAAAGATTTCTTAATCAAATCGCTGTGATATCTCACATAACTCTCTCCAAATATCAATAGCAGTGTAATTTGGGTATAAAGTTTTCAAAGCTTGCTCCACGTTTTATTTTTTGATTATTCTATAATATACTTAATTAAATCATTTAGCACGCTCTTCCAAAATAATTTCTTCCATAAAACTCATATTTAGTGATTTCACAAAGTAAAATTTACATGTTTAGTTGATATCTTTATCTTTCACCAATATCATGTTATCTACCTTTCTAATTCACCTACCTCTTACAAAGTCTCCAGCTCTCTTGTACAATAAGACTTATAAGATTTCAGGTAGATTGTATCTTTGAGGCTTGCTTCTTTTACTTTTCGTGACTTCTTCCCTCATTTTTGCATCTTGCTCAAAATTTAGTTAATTTAGGGATCATATGATTAATTTAACTCAAGTTTAATACAATTTTGTTTTCAACATAGCATAGATTTCTACTCTTGATTCTAGATTTCAATTTAGTATTTCTAGTAGAAGGTCGATGAATTTTCACCAACAAAGTTTTGTTTAAGTATTATATGATTTTGTGCATCTCTTAATAGGTCTGCATTGCAAAATTTAGACCCCGAAAAGCTAAGGTGTCCTACATCAGTTACAATGTTGTCTGAAAATATATATATCACCAAACTCTAAAATAGCTGGATGAGCTGTTCAATGTGTTCCATATGTTTGTGCGGTGAAGAAGAACGTAAAAGGTAGGAATTCTCACATCATATTACACACAAAAACCAAAATTGTTTTTCATAAATAAAACACAGAAATACTCCACCAAAGAAGCCTTGCACTTCTCGAATCATTAGGCATGCGGACATCATTTTTCTACTTCTAGAAACATATGATAAATTAATTTTATTAGAGAACATATGGAAATTTAGAAATTGGTGTTTCCACTAATGAGCAACTTCGACAACAGAAATCATAGTATCGATAAGAATGCACACTCATAACCACAGAATCATATGGAAAATCCCCGCTTGAATGCATCAAAATACTGTTGATGTTGCTAGAGAGTTACCATTTTTGCTCTAGAAAAATCAATCTTTCACCGGTGCATTTAACTTCGTTATTTCACAATCAGTATGCTCGACTTCAAACAACAACACCAAGGAAATACATAGTGTAGCTGAATCATTAAATCCAACTTCTACGCAACACTGCAAAAAAAGTATCAGAATACCTGCAAATGCCTCCTTTGCTTGAGGATGCTTGCATTTATCAGGGTGGACAAGCAAAGATAGCTGTAAAATTGCAGGAAATTATATTAACAATAGAAAACCAGTCTTCTTGTTCAAATGGTTAATAGAAATCTGACTTATAAATATATATTTAAAAAACAGAAAAAGGCAACAAGATTTTAATCTGCAAACTCACCTTTCTATACTGCTTCTTCACATCCTGAATTGATGAGTTTAAGGATAAGTTCAGGTGCTCAAAAGGATTCAGTTTGAAACAGGAAAGAATCCTGAAGGAAATAAAGATTAAGTGACACGGTCACACAAGCAAACACACAACAAAAAACATTACTGCTTTAATAACTCAGAAAGCATGTATCTAGTAAACTAAGCAGAATTTGAAGGATAGTCCATGTTATAAGAATTAACTTTTATACATAAAGGCATTAATTTTTACTGCCATTACTATCCTTATGTGTGGCAACCAATTAAATTAACAATTAAGCATTCTAATTTACATGTAAATGGTACTAGATTGCTATGATTGTCAACAAACTAGATACTAGGTTGTCAACATAAAGCAAGGAGATACATATAAATATATCAAATTGAATATCAGCACCTTAGATGAAGCCACGAATACCATGCATGGTGTTAGATTTGTGACTAGAGCACTCTATTCTTAATGATGAAACAATGAGGGGTAATTTAAACCCTTACAATTGACTCAAATAAAGAAAGAAATAAAAATACAGTCAAAGAAATAAAATCAGATTATGATAAAAAGGAAACTACATAATGCAGAAAAAGGGTAATTAATAAATAAGAACGGAAAGCTAACAAATCTTAATAAATATAATGCTCCCCCTCAGCTTGAAGCATAGATGTCAATCATTTCACTTGGATTTGAAGTCATCAAACAAAAGACGAGGAAGATTTTTGGTGAGGATAGCTGCTAGTTAACCACAGGAAGGCACAAAATGAATACAAATTTCCTCAGACTCAATCTTTTCCTTAATGAAGTGTCTGTCAATCTACACATGTTTGATACGATCATGATGGACTGGATTGTGAGCAATGTTGATGGTGGCATTATTATCACAGAATCATTGTAGTGGTAGGGAGGTTGGCATACGAAGTCACGGAACATGATGCGTAACCAAAGGGTTTCACGAAACCCCAAGAACATAAATCGGAATTCAGCTTCAGCATTGCTCCGGGCAACCATAGACAATTTTTTTACGTTTTCACGTGACAAAATTTTCACATACAAATGAACAATACCCCGAGATGACCCAAGCAGCATCTGTATAAACAGCAATAAATCGAGAAGTGTGACGAGTGAAAAACAAACATAAGCCTCGTGTTCATTTAAATAGTGCAGAATTCGATGGACAGCTTGGAGATGGTGCTAGAGGGGTCATGCAGCGATTAACTCGCTATACCAACTATGTGACATATGTCATAGCGAGTATGGGCAAAAAAAATGAGTTTCCCCACAAGACGCTGGTAGTGAGTCATGTTGACAGACACAGCATTGGGAATGTTGGATAATTTTTCAATGGGATTCATAGGGACAGCCACGGGTTTGCACATAAGAAGATTATTCTCTGTCAAGAGATCTACACTGCGCTGAGATAGGAAAATGCCCCGAGATGATGGAGTCATTTCCATACCTAAAAAGTACCGGAGAGATCCTAAGCCTTTCATTTACAAAGACTTGGCAAGAATGTCTTTCAAGGACTCCAATGTTGAGAGATCGTTAACTGTAAAAAAAATATTGTCAACATAGAAAATAAAAATAGCTACCTGGATTGGAGGAATATCGGAAGAAGAAAGTGTGGTCTGATTGAGCTTGAGTAAAACCATGTCCTAAACCACCTTTGTGAACTTGCTGCCCTTGGGGACTACTTAAGTTCATAAAGAGATTTTCGCAGTATGCACACTTACCCTGTGGAGACAGTAGAGTCCAAGCCAGAAAGAAGAGACATGTATACCTCTTTTGTAAGTTCTCAATTCAAGAATGCATTCTTGACATCTAGCTGGAATAAATGTCAATTCAGATTCATCGCAAGGGACGTGACACGAATAGTGTTTAACTTGACCACCAGAGCAAATGTCTTCTCATAATCAACTCCGTAGGACTGTGAGTATCGTTTGGCAACCAACCGTGTCTTGTTGTGTTCAAAGGATCCATCAAAGTAGAACATGGTGCTAAAAATATATTGGCAGCCCACAACTTTCTTACCCTGAGGAAGATCAATGATGTCCCACGTATGGTTTCGTTTTAAGGCAGTCATCTCCTCCATTACTGACGTTTTTCAGGCTGGATCAGCAAGAGCAACCTCAATAATACCTGGAATCTGATGGGTTGCCGGGACAGTAGCAAATGCTTTGCAGGTTGGCAATAAACTGTGGAAAGATACATATAAAATAGAGAGAGCATGTCTGACTGCATACCTCACCTACTCATTCGGAGGAGGGGTCATGCTGAGAATGTCGCCCGGAGTGGAGTCAAGGTTCTATGAGGAGGTAGTGGATTCCAGAGTAGTAGCATTGGAACGGGCACGCGGATTGTAGACATGGATAGTGGGAGGAGATAGTTCACTCACCGAATCAAGGGACTCACTGGATGGTGCACTTACCGAAATAGGAGACTCCTCAGTGGTAGGAACACTGGGGGAACAAACATAGGGGTAGGATAAGGAACTGCGTCTAAGAACCCAAGTTGCCCCTCACTTGAGTTCGAGCTAGGAAAATATGAAACGCTTTCAAAGAATGAGACATCAACACTCACATAGATTTCATTAGTGGTAGGATGAAGGTAACAATACCCAAGAAAGATACATTTTATAAACTTGGGATCAAGTTTACTCCAATTGGGGGCAGTGTTTTAAACAAAAGCAGTGCACCCAAAAATCTTAAGGTCTAAGTTAGAGACGATACGATTGGCAAGGAAGCAAGACATCAGGATAGCTAGAGGGTTCGGAACTTATGAATTTTAGAGGGGACTCTATTTATGATATAGGTGGCAGTGAGAATGGCATCGTTCCAAAACCGTTTCGGGGCATCGAATTGAAAAACTCACAGTCATTGTCAATCTGAAAGACCTGAATAGGAGTTTTAAATTGAGTTAAAATAAAGGTATAGAAGTTTTGGAAGATGACAGCAACCTTCGATTAGTCTTTTAAAATGTAAACTCGCATCATTTGAGTGGGGTTATCGATCAAAGTCAGGATCCACTTTTTATTTGAGTAGCTAGGAGTGCGAGAGGGTCCCCATAGGTTACTATGAATGAGAGAGAAATGAGTTAAAGGTATGCAAGTGTGAGGTGGGTAATAAGCCCGATGATGTTTTGCTAATTGACATGTCTCGCAATTGATATTATAAAATTTTTATAAGAAAACATCCAATGATACAAATTTTTTAAATATTGAAAAAAAAATGACTTCAACGACAATGCAACAGCATAATACAACATTCAATAACTCAAGGTAAGCTATAACTCCTAAGAAATGTGTCCTTGCTCTCTATGTTATTCTCTTGAAAGTAGTAGAGTTTGGCTACCTCTTAGCAATTTCAATCATCCTCCTCAAATGACAATATTAAAAAATACAACTATCAGATGAAAAATTAGTAACACAATCAATATCATTCGTCAACTTGCTAACAAACAACAAGTTATATTGCAACGGAGGAACATATAAAACAAACTTCAAAGTTAGATATGTTATTAGTACCACAGACCCTTTATCAGTAATAGAATTACAAGATTCATCGGTAATTCTGACAGTATCCTTTTTAGAGCATGGATAGTAAGTCGAGAAAATTTGTGAGCATTCAATCATGTAATTCATGATACCTTAATCAATAATACATGGACTAAAAACGGAATAAGTCATGAAAGTCATAGAAAGAGTGCCTTGTCGGATGTGGGAGGTCAACGAACCCGTAAAAACTTGATGGGCTTCAAGAAGTTTGATCAATTGCTCCATCTGATTTTTTAAGGATCTAGAGGATTTTGAGATGTTCCAGGTAGAAGTCAATTGAGCAGTGGTGAGCTCGGTCATCACCTTGAGATCTTCGGTATAAGAGGATTCGGCCGAAGGTTTGTATGTCAAATCACTGTGAGGTTTCCAGCATTTATTCTGAGTTTGGTTAGGTTTGTGGTTCTGAGCCATCGATGAATTTCAGTAGGATCATGACAAACGGATACAATTGCAGGAAACACCTGCACTGGACAACTGCATGACTCCTTCCTGCGGAATAGGCAACAGCTGGTTGAACAGGAAGGTCGGCGGTTGCGCCGGAACAGAAGCACCACAGGACTTGTGGCTCCTGAAATCGAGGATCCTACAAACAGAAAAAGACTGCGGCTTCTGGAACCTGTAGGAAGGATCAGCAACACCAGGAAGAAATGGGCCGACTGGAAGGCCTCTTGGGGTCAGCAGCTGGAATTAGCGGTTAGAAGCAGCAGCACCAAGGTGGCAGAAACAACAACGGCTGAAGGAATCATACGGAAAAACCTGTTGATAGAAGGAATTTGCGATTGAAGCAGCGGCACTAAGGTGGCAGAAGCAACATCAATTCGAGAACAGTGACTGAATGAACCATATTGGAAAAACTATGACAGAAGGAATTAGCGACTGAAGCAGGGCACTAAGGTGACAAAAGCAACAACGGTTGGAGAACATTGGCTGAAGTAATCATGCGGAAAAAAGCTACAGCAGAAGAAGAGTGGCAGAAGGAAAAATCAACATATTAGACCGATGTTGAAAGGTGGGTGCCAACCGGCTAGGGTGGAACCTATATGGTTAGACCCATGTCTCTGATACCATGTTGGATTTGTGTCAAGAGCGTTGTATTCTTATTGAGACAATGAGGGATATTTAAACCCTTACAACGGACTCAAATTAAAGATAAATAAATATACAATCAAACAAATAAATCAGAATAACGATAAAAAAGAAAACTACAAAATGCAGAATAAGGGTAATTAATAAATAAGAACGGCTATGGAAAGCCAACAAATCTTTAAAAATCTAATACATAGTTTTAACTTATTTTTTTAACGGACTCCCAAGTTATCACTCCAATATTTAAATGATACAGATACCTGAAAGAATAAGTGAATAACCATCCAATTCAAAAATGATGCAGGTAGTAATAGCTCGCGGACCATTCCATCAATCTATCTAATAACTAAATATGGCGATCACATAAGGCTCCATCTAGTGATATTGGGTTGTGTAGAGATATTTTATGTCGTGTATAATTAGGCCATTCTAACTCATGAAAACTGGATGAACTGCTCTACTAATAATTTGTATCATCGTAAAGTCATGAAAGGGGACAGAGTAAGAATTTTTGTAATACCTTTCTAGCACAAATAAAACTAATGGTCTAGCAGTTTCCTCAAAATGTTATCGAAGTTGACCCAAACAAAAGTTAAAAAAGAAATATTATTACTGAGTTCAAATATATAATTAAAAGCCGACACTTGGAAAGGGAATAAGCCCACAACTAAATTTATCCCAAAGGCAGTGGTGCTACGATTTAAGGACACAACGTAAGGAAGGCTGGAGGGTGTTCGTGAGATGTTGCAGCCCGAAGAGGCTACAGTTGGAAGGAAGATTGTTGCAGCAACAGTCATGCAGCATGGAGGGGGAAGAGATCTGGTGGTAGCCTGGGAGAGGATTGGAAGGTTAAGAGAGGTAAGGGAAAAGAATTGTGGCTGCAAGTTGGACGATGTGAAGGGGAGGTGGCAGTTGCAGGAAGGGTGGAGGGGAGGAGATGTGCGAAGTTAATCACCACCTTGGAGCAAGATAAAACTGAAGAAGACCAATCCTCGGATATCGCCCTAGACAGGAAAACATCTGTTGACGACAAGCTGGATAAAAACCTGATAACAAGCAATGCCCTAGAACAAGTAGAAATAACATATAAATAGATTAAGTAAAATAAGAGGGCCCAACCACTTCGGCGGTAGCCACAAACCATAGGAGGACCGGTCGGCCCTCCGATTCCCACCCTGAACCGACTGACCAGTGACATACCCGCTTCAGCTCCTAGGGCTGGAGAGTTTCAACCTTACTCGTTGAAACTTCAGTCTGCCTGTTGTCAATGATGAAGTAGTTGCAACCTCTCAGGGTTGAAGGCTTTTCAATTGTGGTCCTCAAAGCTCAAATATTCCATTGATGACTACCCTAACCCCCAAAACACAGGATGAGTTTTCTACACACTTGCAACTCGGTCCAATCTTATGGGAGCTTTTCACTTAACTGATTTGGGTATGTGTGTCACACTTATACTGTTGAATCCTCACAAAGTAACCCAAAGTTGGCTCAGACTGATCTGAAGCGAGAATAGCCTGAATCTCCACGAATGGTGGTGGTCATAGTGGTAAAGTATCAACCATGACGTCCAAAAATGCTTGTCATGTTTGCCCTCTATCTGTAATCGGTGTCTCAGTCATATCAACCTCTATCGTCACCGATGCTTCTTCGTTGACAAGGATACTTGTGATCTCGGACTCCACGGAATATAGAATGATGATATGATTGCCATCTTTGATGGAGTGGGTGTTCATGTATGTCGAGTCTTGCGATCACACTTCCATGGTCTCCCCAGCAAAATGGCAGGCATCCATGGGCATCACATCGTACCACACTTGAACCTGTAGCTGCCTCCAATCAAAAACTCCGCGAGACACTTCCTATCAATTTTGACCCTGCCTCCTTCTTCAACCACGTCAAAGAATACGGTCGGGAATGCCTTTGAGTCACGAGACTCGACTTCTCCACCATTTGTGTGGACACCATATCGTTATTGCTCCCTCCATTGATAACGAGACTGCATATCTTTTTGTTCACAGTGCAACGGGTGTAGAAAATGTTGTGGCGAAGCCACAATGGCTCCCTCTTATCCTTAGTCCGTACTCTGTAGAAACCGTCAAAGCAAAAGCATCCAACCCTTATACGGTTGAAGACGGTAAATCTCATCTTATTCTGCAATAGTCTCTTCGTCTCTAACCTACTCCACTGCACCCTGCTCAGTAAATAACACAACTCAACTCGTCGAGCAACAGGAGGCATTGTGCCTAAATCATGGCACTTGAAGCATTTTCGAACTGGGACTGTAATGGGAGTTACACTTCTCAGGCTTTTTCTAACTATGAGTGCTCTATCCATATCATGACTAGTCTTCTCAACTCTCTGAGGCATGCTCTTGCTAATGCCTCCAACCGCGGGTTCTCTAAATGGTGGTGGTTGCATATTCTGTTTTCACTGTCTCCCACCTTTAATGTTAAGGTATGAACATCTCCCAACGACCAATAGAGCTACAATTGAACAAAATTGTTAATAGTGGGCTTTAGGCCCCTCGGATATTGGACTATGAAATGTTCATCTGACTCGACCAACTCATATTTCATCTATAGCTGGTCAAACTATTTCGAGAACTCCACCACTAATATAACTTTTTGCTACATGTGATGGAGTCTCAGAAATATATTCTGGGGTAAATGAGGCAGTAGGTATTTTTTCTACATCTACTTTCTCATCTTCTCCCACCTGGTAATCTTGTCATTGCCCTCTCGCTTTCTTTGCCTCTATAAACTTTCCCAAAGAAGCACTTTTTTTTAATTTGATGGCGCGAGCTTCACCCTCTCGTCTTCTGACACCTCTTTGTACTCAAATATTCTCTCAATTGACTGCAATCATTCATGAAATCATCTAGGTCCATACCTGCATTGAACTCTGGTAAATCTACATTTAATATAAAATCTCTATCTCCTCCATACGTCGCCTCCTCTCTAAACCTCCTCTGATAATGAATTTTGAAGTTTTGTGGTTGATCCTCCCCTTCACGGAAGTCCTCCCTATGAAAGAGGTTCATATCTCATCTCTTTCTCCTCTTCGTCGTTTCAAGATCATGGGTCCCCCACGAGTTTCATCATCAATCTTCGTAAGCCTCTGTTGTAGTCAACAAATCTTTCGTTATATCTCTTCCTAGGTAGGCTCGGGCATATATCTCTTCGGTGGAATGGTTAGGGTTTAAATTTGTGAAAGTAGAAAGAGTATGTGAGGATAGGGTTGTAAACGAGCCGAGCTTGAGCGAGCTCAGGCTTGGCTCGTGTTCGGCTTGTTCGAATTTGTTCATGTTTGAAATCAACTCGTGAACAGTGTGTTCGTGTTCGGCTCGATTTAAATATTTATGTTCGTGTTCCGCTCGAAATTGACTCATTAAAATTAAACTGAAAAAATAAATATAAAGTGTTGGATATGAATCTGGACCAAATGAATACAAAAGAAAACGCATAACCACATTATCAAACGAACAGTTACGCTTTAAACTTAGATATAAATATATATAATATATTATTATATAAATAATATATGTAACATATTATTATATAAATGATTATATATATTTTTTATTTCGAGCTAAAACGAGCCGAACACGAGCGAACAAAAAGTTGTTAGTGTTCGGTTCGTTTATAATTCGAGCTTTAAAAACTTGTTTGTGTTCGGCTCATTTACTTAATGAACGAGTCGAACACGAGTTGTTCGCAAACAACAAGCTTTTTTGACAGTCCTATGTGAGGATATGAAAAAAACTTTTTTAAGTGGAGATCTATAGGAAGGCTAGAAATTCTCTGATATGACTAGGGTTAAGCTAGCTCTGATACCAAATGTTAATGGAATTAACCCCAACAATAATCAAAAAACAAATATTATTATTGAATTCAAATATGTGATTAAAGTCAACACACTTGAAAAAAAAAATACAACAACAAGCACAACTAAATGTATCTCATATGTTGTGGTGTTGCGATTTAAGGGACACAGCGGAAGGAGGGGTGGAGCGTGGTCATGAGATGGTTGCAACCCGAGGAGGCTGCAGTCGGAAGGAATACTGTTGCAACAACAATAATGGCAGCATGGAAGGGGAAGAGATATGGTCGTTGGTTCGAATGGGGGCATCTGCAGAGGGTAGAGGAAGATGGCTGGATCAGAAGAGAAAGGGTGGACGGCAGGTTATTGTCTCGCAAGTAATAATAGGGACGGCTCGAGAGAGGGTTGGAAGGCTGATAGAGTGACGTGAAAGGAATTGTGACAGCAGGTGGGATAATGGGAAGGGGTGGCAAGCAGGAAGAGTAGGGGAGGACATATGCAAAGGTAATCACCACCTTGAAGTGGGATACAGTCGAAGCACTATCTGTCTTTCGATACAGCCCTAAATGAGAAAACAACCGCCAATGATAAATTGGACAAAAATCTGAAAACAAGCAATGTCCTAGAACAAGGAGAAACAGCCATGATAATCTTAACCAAATTGTTCCTACAATTTTAAATGATATTATATTATTACATAGCATTCCCATAGCACTTCTTGAATTCAAACACTATAATCTTAACCAAAAATGTCACATCCTCTCTTAGAAAGCCTCATTTCTCTATATAATAAATCCAATTTAAACCTAAAAAGCCTAGGAATCATTTCATATTCCAATGATATAAAACACTACATAATAATACTAGGTTGTTGTTCAACTAATGCTAAACCTTTCAACTTTCTTTTTTTTTTTAAGTATTCTTCTAATTTTCAAGTGTTTCAACAAATGCTAACCTATTGAAATAATATCATCCACAAATGGTATACAAGACTTTTTTCTTACCATATAGCGCTAACAATTTTAACTTCTCAATATTAGCCGCAAAGTTGCATCCACGCATAAATGCTTTGGTAGATTCAACTAAATTATATCTTATCTAGAAACCACTTGGTCTTGGTTCCCTTGCAATAAAAATGTTATGTATTATAATCGATCCTTGTACTACAAGACAATTACAATTTTTCTCCCTTCTTTATTCAAAATTTTCAAAACATTTTAGCAAAAGACACCTTCTAAAACTGTCATCTAGAAATAGTATACACCGAGGTAATCACTATTAGTGTCCTCAAAAAACATCTAAATAACCAATACATATATGGAATGTTTATCATTAATAAAATCCCAATGCAACTAAGAATCTTTTTTAGCACTCTACATCAATTTACAATGTTAGTCAATACTCCATCGTCCATATTATAAATATATTTTAATTTTATCTTTGACACCCACTTTCTCCTTAGTGCAGTCCAAATCAATTCTCACTGTACTAATCTATATGTTTCTTGGGTTAATAAAAACTATTTGAAGCTTATTTGTTAGTTTCTTGTGATTTTAAATAAAGTGTCTAAACAAAAAAATTGCATTCATGGTATATCTACTCGATATTAAACCAACTTGAATCTTCGGCGTAATTTAGTTTGTTTATATGGCATTACTCTCTTTCGTAACTCCTCTTATGACCCGTGGGTGGTTACCTATAATGTTGTAATATACATTATAAATTCCATTATCAAAATGCACCTTCCCTACACATTTGGCATCCTAATGGCTTTTAAGATGCATCCAAAATACTAGTTCACGAAACTAGCACGACATCTCTCACAAATTGCCAAATCTCAAAAGAAATTTTATATGAACCTAAAGCTTTAATGTTATACATCCTTTTAGAGCCAGTTAAAATTCAACATTACAAAACCAATTTGTAGTATACCTTGTGATTTTGTTCGATGTGTTCTTCTGAAAAAATATTACTCCCTCATAGATCTCATTTAAAATATTTATCTTTATCTAAAATCATATTATTATATTCATTTTCAATACATCTAACTTCATAAAGTTTTTTACATCTCCTATCATATTTATAAGTCTTCTTTCCACCTTTCTTGGTGCCTCCAGTCACATAAATCATTAAAGAAGTAAATTTTTAATTCCTTATAAACAACTAAATAAAACTCCTCACTTTTTTATAATTAATGTAGAATCGGTGGTATTTATTTCAACATTTTTAAAGGGCATGTTTCATCGCCTAAAGAACTATTGTTGATATTAAGATTCTTAATGTTATAAGTATTTGTGCTCCCTAAGTAGGTTTGGATAAACATTTAGAGGAAAAATGCTAGAATAACCTAGAAGAATTAACATAAATTATACATCTTAAAAGAGGAATTTTATTGGGAAGATTTAAATGAACATGTT
Organism: Phalaenopsis hybrid cultivar; assembly: GCA_002079205.1. Taxonomy (NCBI): domain Eukaryota; kingdom Viridiplantae; phylum Streptophyta; class Magnoliopsida; order Asparagales; family Orchidaceae; genus Phalaenopsis; species Phalaenopsis hybrid cultivar. The sequence goes on from JXCR01005143.1 coordinate 153,815, forward strand.
AATAGAGTGGTAGAAAATTCTTGATCTATGATGGTTATGATTTTGAAGTGGCTAATGAAGAAGATAAAGACATTGTATTTTACTTTAGCTTATAATTTTATTGGGCAATTTACATACATAGCACCCAATTTTTATGCATTTACTTATCTCACACCCAAACTTTGATTTTTACACCCTAAGCACCCTAATCTACATATGAAAAGGTGGATTACACTATTTTCATCTTTTCCTACATAGGAAAAGGTGTTTTACGTGTAAAAATCAAGGTGTAGGTGTGAGATAAGTAAATGCATAAGAATTAGGTCCTATGTATGTAAGTTCCCCATTTTTATTAATGTTTATATTTTATTTAAAAAAAAGAATAACATATTATCACTTATAAGAATGAATCTAATAAAACAAAAACTAATTATCTTCTCATAAAAATGGATCATCGAGATTATTTAAGTTTTAAGGTTATTTCAAGTGAAATTTTCGGTACACAACACCGATTATTAGTTTTAAATTTTAAGATTAATGATTAAAAATGAAAAATACAATGAAATATTAAAAATAGATAGGGACATTTAAAAGACATAAATAAAATTATTTAATGTGTAAAATTCAAGATCTTGAGATGTATAATATTAATGAAGAAACTAATATTATATGGGATAAAGTAATGAGTACTAAAAATGAGTTGCAAAAGATCTGCTCGAAGTATAAAAAAAACTTATTAATAAAAACAATGAGTATTGGAATGATAATGTGCATGAAAGATAAAAAAAATAAAATTTTTATTATAAAAATAAGTTTAGATGTGAGAATTTGGAGAATTGAAGAAAATATAAGGTGACTTGTAGAGTGTCTAAAAAAATAATTCATGATATTAAGAATTCTATTTTTTATGATTTTTACAATAGATTAGATATTAAATATGATGAAAGATATATAAACTAGTCAAGAAAACAGATAAAAAGGTAAATTTTTAATTCAAGTAAAGTGTATTAAGAATAAAAATCAAAAAGTATTTTTCTTATATGAGGATATTCAACATAAATGGGCAAAATATTTTAATAAATAAGTTAATGAATTTGTGAAAATATGATCAACTTTAGCAATACTAATATCATAAATAATAACAATTTTTTTATCTCTATCATCGTATTAGTAAAATGGAAGTTGATGAGACTTTAAAGAAAATAAATAGTGGAAAAGTGGTAGGATCTAATAGTATTCTAATATAAGTGTGAAAATATTTATGAGATTTGAGAATTTTTTTACTCACTAAATTTTTAAATATTATTTTTAAAACCAAAAAGATGTCCGATGAATGAAGGAAAAGTGTGCAAATTATAAATGAAGTTAATGTGTCATATAATTAAATTATAGGAGAGAATAATTGAACGTAGGTTACAAAGAGATACAAAAATTTCATAAAATCAGTTTGTATTCATTTCTGACAAGTCTACCATATAAGTTATACGTTTATTGAGATGTTTGATGGAAAAATACTGAGAGAATAAGGAGGATCTGCGTATGATTTTTGTTGATTTAGGGGAAAAACTATGATAAGGTTCCAAGAGAAGTGCTTCAAAGAGTTCTAGAAAATAAAAGTGACAATATTGCTTGTATTTAAGTCGTTAAAAACATGTACATAAGAGTTATTGCTTGTGTTCGAACACAAGAATAATTGAAAAAATATTTTCCTATTTCAGTTGGATTACAATATGGATTGGCTTTAAACTCGTATATGGTTTTTTTTTTTTAGTTAAGGATGATATTATTGGACAACTATAGGACGATATACGTTAATTTATGCTTTTTGTTGATGATATTTTGCTTGTGGATGAGACTATAGAGAGATTAGGAAAATTGTCAAATATGGAGGTTAACTTTAGAATCTAAATGCTTTCGTTTGAATAGATTTCAAACCGAATGCATGAAATATAATTTTAGTTTTAGTAAACCTAAACCTGAATACCTGCAATGTAATTTTAGTAGTAGCAGATTTAGTGGAGGGTTGTAATAATGGGTGAACAAGTCATTAAAAGAAGTAAACCTTTTAGATATCTCGAATTTATTATTCAAAATGATAGTGATATCGATGGGTGTGTTATTAGACGAATTCAAGTTGGATGGTTGAGGTGGAGGAATGCATCGGGCCTTTTGTGTGATATAAAAATACCTTAGACTTCAATAATTTTTTTCTAAAATGGTGGTGAGATATGGCACAAAATGTTGGCATGCAGAAGAGAAGTATATTATTAAGTTCAGTGTTGTCGAGATGAGAATGCTCAAGTGAACAAGTGGCATTACACTTAGAGACAAAATGTGAAACAAATATATATGTGAAAAGGTTTGAGTAACTCCAATGGTAGACAAGATTAGGGAGAGTAACCTTATAAGTCTTGGCACATTAAATATCGACCATCTGATGACCTAGTTAGGAGAGTAGATGTTTTAGATTTAAATTATGTTAAAAAACGGTAGAGGTTGACCTAGAAAGACTTTGCCATGTTGTATAAAAATGATCTCAATTTATTAAACAAAAATATAGCACTCAATGGGACACAATCGAGAAAGAGGGTTCATGTAGCCACTCCCACTAAGTGGGATAAAGACTTGTTGTTGTTGTTGGTATTTCATTGCCTTAACAATTATTTGCACTTATTCTCTCCACCACCAAGTCATATTACCATGTACAATATATTCAAAACGTCCCATGACTCAATGCAATCAAGCATCTTAACTCGAAGATGAAAAGATATAGTATTTTTTCCTCGACTTAACCAAACTTCCATAACCAACCAAATAGCTGGAAATTGCCCTTTAAATGCTTAACTACTTGGATTTTTGCTAAAAAATAGCAAATATACACATAAATTTCAACATTATATATTTTACTAACCAAAAAAAAACTAGTTAAACAAAATCATTGAGCCTATAAGACAGCAAAATCAAGTTTTAAAATACAATATGATATGCATCATAGTTCAAAACAAAGAAAATGCATTTATAATGTAGCACCGAGATGCCAGAGAAGTGTCACCTAAAATCCCACTCATTCAAAACCTTTTTTCTTATGGAATACCTTCTAAGATAACCATAAGTGATACCTACCTATCAGAATTATGTCATCTCACATCAAATACTCCAATACAATTTTCAATCTACTGCACATCCAGGTTAAATCAATAAAAATGAATGAATGAATTCGGTCTCTGGCCAGAAAGGAAAAAATTGAAACATTAATTCCGGAGCTAGGGTTTCTGATCCATGAGGCCGACACCCAGCTAACAGATAGAGGAGTTTTCTGATAATAAGAAATCATTGGTAAAGTGAAATTGGGAAAACTCTATGTCGTTCTAACCTAACAACTTCGTTGTCTCTCTCGACTTCACTGACCTCGGCGAAGAAGCTTTTAAGCAACTGTTCCTCATCCAGCTCGGTAGCCATCGCATGCCAAGAGCGAACCCCTTGGCAGATTTGCATATGAACGAAATTCTGATGTATTTATATTTATCGATGTTTCGATACTAAATTTTAAATGTATTTACATTCGTCAAATCATAGTAAATTATTATTGATGTTAATTTTTATGTACGCGTTATGATATAATGATGTATTTATTCAATATAATTGAATGTAAAAATTATAAGAAGTATTGACATAAATACCACTAAACTCCTACAAATTTATATTTTTATTATGAAATGTAAATATAAGAGATTTGAGTGCTATAAATATTATAAAAATAAAATTTAGGTGTTGCCTACATGAAAACATTAGAATTAGATGGTGTATTCGTAATACTCCAAAATTAAATAATGAGTGCAATACACTATAAGAAAAGTATGTGGGAAATGAGAGAGAGGGATTGAGAGAGAAGTGAACATTAATGAACATAGTACATATGTTGTCTTATTCATAAAATTAATTTTATATTTATAAAAATGAGAGTACAATACAGTGATATTAACTTTTTTCGTTGTTTTAATGGGGGTTATAAAGAGTATTCTATATATTTTACAAATAAGAGCATATCACTCAGCTGCTCAAATAAATTTTATATTTATAGACGTGAGAGTACAATATGGTGATATTACCTTTTTTTCATTGCTTTAATGGGGTTTGTAAGGAGTACTTTAGGTATTTTATAAATATGAGCATATCACTCAGCTACTCTTTGGCTCGGTAAGATGATCATGTTTGACTTCATCTTAGTAAAACCAATATAGTCGACGAGGCTATGACGGATTTTTCGATCGGATCAACTTGATTTGTTTCGGGCTAGCAGAACTGATTCAATTGACTTCTCTATGTTAATTGGTTTATTTGATCTGGTTGCCGACCCTCAAACCCTGGTGAGGAGCTTTAATCAATAGAGCAACGCTATACTACCAAGCTGAGGATCAATCCTCATGACCCGAAATGTAGCTCACTCCTTAACGAGAAAATTTTGAGTAATGCCTGTAAAACCCTTTACTGCATTTGTTAAAAGGTAGGTTGTTGCTTGCGCTCAGTGTTTCTCATACTTACTTTGACTCTGACTAGTGCCTCTGATCTAATAAGTAGTCATCCTGATTTTTTGTCAGTGAGCTATCATTTTTCATATTTTATTCCTTTTATACCATTAGATCTCTAGCACTGACACTTTTTTGATGTACAACCGCAATATTAGAATGCATACTTTCAAATGTTGTCATTTCATTGAACCATTATTTGATTAAAAATTTTATTGTGATATTGTTAATAAAAAATATGAATTTAAAAAAAAATTATTATTTTGTAATGTCATAAAGTGCATATATTATGAGTTTATGGCGTACTTAAAATTCACCGCTATTTTGTTCTTGCGTGTAAATTGATTCCTATCAAATCAACCAAAAAAAAGAGAAATACAGTGTGCTGCCTTCGCTCACTCTCGTGAAATTCCTTTGTCTCCAACATGCTCCCACGAAATCCCATGGTGCTCGTGAACGGTTTGTATCAACAAGCTTTCGAATAAAAGTTTTCACTTTTTAGAACAAATTTACTAGGTTATTTTGCGGAGGCAGAGATTTTGAGAGTGGACTCGCTGCTCTTGATATCCCTTTCTCATCGATTTTGGATGTCAGTGGCTCCTGCTCCAAGCTGGTGAGCACTCGAATGTAACGATTCTGAGATTGTTTCAAATTCCCGCAAATTGCGACAATCCCCCCATCACCAGAGAATTTACTGGTACATGATACATGGAGGTTACCACTCAGCAGCTGTTTAGTATGGGACAACCAAAGATCGCATTATACGTTGGTGGGATTCTACAAAAAAAAAAAGTCATTTGTAGTGGTAAACTATTTATCTCCTTTGCCTCCAGAGAAACCTGGACCGAAAATACCAAGAACTTTTTCCTTTCTGTAGAAAATCTGAACGTGGGTTGGTCAGCGCAGTCAAACAATGAATTGGAACTTTCCTTAAGTAGGATCTACCAAAAGATAGGTTGTTGCCTATGGTCAACATTGCCCGTGCTTGCTTTGGCTCAGACTAGCATCTCTAATCAGATAAGTAGGCTTCCTTGTCTTATGTCGGTGAGCCATCCTTTGTTGTATTTTCTTCTTTCTATACCATTAGATCTCTAATGTTGACAGTTTCTCGATGTACAATAACACTATTGTATTGCATAACTTTCAAATATTGTCATTTCATTAAGCAGTTATTTGATTAATATTTTTAGTGCGGTGTTGTTAATAAAAAAATATAAATTTTAAAAAGTTTTATTATTTATAATCTCTTAAAGTGGATATATCATAAGTTTATAGCGTACTTAAAATTCACCGCTATTCTGTTTTTTCATGTAAATTGATTCCTCTCGAATCGACCAGCCCTTCCACTTACTCCCAAGAAATTTGTTCATCCCCACAATCTCCCATGAAATACCACGGTGCTCACGGAGGGTTTTTATCAACAAGCCTTGGCATCAAAGTTTTGACTTGTTAGAAAAAAATTTCTCAAGCTATTCAGCAGAGGTAGGAATTTCGAGGGTGGACTCGCTAGTCTCGAGACCTTCTGATCTCTTTACTGTTCATATGCGACAGTATAACAATGTCTTTGATGATATTTTTCACTTATGTTTCCTTACTTTGCCACATAACTAAAAACTTGATCCTGGAAAAAATAATAATTTAACTTTTTAATATATATATATATATATATATATTGGGATCTACGCAAGTATATGTATTGTTATTAAGTAATATAAGACTTTTTGATTAAAACCTGAATATCAAACTCACATGAAAAATAAGCAATATGTACTATTTATCAACAAACCTTCTATTTAAAAAAAATAATTATTTAAACTATAGATATTTTTATAGTAGGTAAAATTCAATTCTTTTGGTATTTTTGAGATTTTGACAAAACAATAAAACTTATAAAGATAAATTGAGTTTATGTAAAAAAAAAACACTTGATACAAAATGTATTTCTCCTTATCATGAGTCAGTAATAAGTATAGGATTTTGTTGTGGAAGCATGCAAATTGTGTTGTGTCAAATAGAAGCAATAATATTTTTTACCATTACTAGAGATGCTATAAAAACATTGACTAATTTAAAGTTTGAATAGGTTTGAAGACCGGCTAGGCTAGCTCTCACTCTAGAGTTCCCTCGATTCCCTCCACCTGGGGGCTAACATCTTGTATCATAACCTAAAACAATAAACCAAGTTGAGGGCTTTAACCCGTCATTTTAAAGTCCTCTAACTCTACACTCTTCAAATATTATTTGTCTATTTATTTGCACTAAATCATATGAATTACATTCTTATTTATACAACCTCATGTGATTCTTTCTCATTGTTGACTGAGATAATACCAGTCCGATTCTTACATGTTCTCACAAAAAATTTTAACATTTGGATAGGTCAAATTAAGAAGTAAACGAAGTACATGGATTTAAATCATCACAAATTTTTCCAACATTAAAAATCAATACTCTCCACAACTTTCATCCAACACTTTTAATTACTTATCATTTTAAGGAGAAAAATAAAGAAAACTATTCATAATTCATGAAGAAAACAAAACTACACTTTAGTTTAAAAGTAGAAATCATTGTTAAACTAACAATAAGTCTCAATTAAAACCAAAAGTAGTTTAAAAATAAAAGATAAAAATTTATCTCAAATAATCCACCAAACTCTTGAAGTTCATTTGAACCTCTTATCTTTTACAACACTTTTGACTCTCACAATAAAGCTAAAAACAAAAAGGATAAAGTAAATTTGCGGTGCCTGAAAATCTCTACAAAATTATCTCTCAAAACTCCCCCTTTTTAACAGTTTTCAGAACTTTCAAGCACACTTCAACAAGTATCAACTTCATTCTTTTATAAATTTCTAAGGGGTGTCTCGATAACTCTTCAAAATGTGTCCCAATTGAATGTATTCTCTAAATGATGCCTCCTTTCACAAGTCTTTTAATAACATTTTTCTTTCTAGTGGTCATAACCACCCTCTTTAGCTAATAGGTGCCTCAAATGTCCCTTCAAAATTCAATAAAATGAAGTAAACTGTCACATAACTGCCATTGGCGTTTAAGCACGGGGTCTTTGGCGCTTAGGTGCGGTCTTCTTTGTTTCACCGACGCTTAAGCGTCAGATCTGGCGCTTAGGCACAAAAACACTTTTGCACTATATTTACTTTTTTGCTCCAAATTTGATCCTTTTTCACTTCTTTTAGCATTTTCACCTTTTTATTTGTACTTGGAAGAAAAACACACAAATAACTTCCATTAAAGTGCAATATCTAAAAAATAGGTATAAAAATGTGTCTAAAAATACTATATATTTTAGGTGTATCACCTTCCCACTGTGCTCGCAGAGTGTTTGTATTAACAAACTTTTGTAACAAAGTTATTGCTTTTTAAAATATTTACCAGGCTATTCAATGGAGGCAGTGATTTTGAGGGTGGACTCGCTGGTCTCGAGACCCCTTTCCCGTCAAGTTTGGATGTTGAACGGCTTCTGCTCCATGTTGGTCACCACTCAAATGTAACAGCTATAAGATTATTCCAAATTACCGTGAGTTATGATGTCCTCCCAATCGTCGAGGAATTTTACTTGTGCATGATGCGTGGATGTTACTGCTCGCTAATTGTTCAACTCGGGACTACAAACATCACATTGTACATTGGTGGAGATTCTACAACAAAGAAGTCCTCTATACTGGTAAACTACTTGTCTCATTCGCCTTAGGAAACACTTGAACTGATAAAACCCATGACTTCTTTTTCTATCTTTAGAGAAGTCGAACATGGGTCCGTCAGCGCAGTCAAACCATCGATTATGAGCCTTGTTTTGTCGAACACCTGTTTGAACAGGATATTCGTAGAACTCCCAATATAAACCAAATGTTGATGAAGATGATAACAATGATCATGTATTTGTAAGGACTTTCCTTCTGAGATAAATTTGCTTTAGTAAAGACGGTGGGGGGATGGCTATGCTTCTTGAAGGAAGCGACCGCGAACACCTTACCCAATCAAAACCTTTTACGACTGGCCCGCTAAGATGATTATTCACATCCTCTAAAGATGGTTAGGATTATATCAGTGATATGTATGGCATTCATGCAAATAGGTTCATTTGATAATTGCTCCGTTGGAGCTTTGCCCTTTTAACATGTGTCAACTCCAACAATGATGAACTTCTTAAGTTTTCTAGCCTTGATTAGGTCCTCTACTATACTCTGGAGGTGACGATATTCCTCTGCGTAATAGTTGTGATTTTGATGGTAATCACAATACTTATTGGGGTTCTGAAGGAAAGCTTCAGTCTTAACCAACAACGCCTTCTTAAAATACTCATTATTCTGGACTGCCTCATAAGCTTGGTCATTGTTATCCTGATGGGGGTTTTTTGAGCTTCAAAGTTTGGCTACTCACTATAGTAAGACTGTCGTAGGCCATAATATAAGATTTGACCCTGGTTGTTCTTAGCTCCATTATGGTCCTGACTATGTGAATCATTCTTGTAGTTAGAGCGACCAAAAGGATGTTGCCCATCCATTGACTTTTGCCTATCATCTTGTGCAGTCCTCTTCTTCCAATGACAATCAAAATACTTTGTTCATTGATTAGATAAATTGATAACTCTTTCCTTGATGATAATATGGTTTTTGACCATCTTCAACAACTCCGCCCAAGACTCTGGTTCACACAGACCCAAGTCATATTTGAATCGCTTCATCCTGGCTAATTATATTGAAGTGATTTGCATAATTAGTTTCTGCAGATTTTGCAAATCTAGTATATTATTTAAAAAATGGGTGATGTAAGAGTGAAGGCTCTTATTCTGACCTTATTTTATTCAATAACTACTTGTGACTTCTTAAGAGGTTTTTGGGCACTGTCGAAGTGTGTCACAGGCAGCTTCTTGAACTTAGTGAAAGAGCGGATAATTTCCACTGACAAGCCATTAAACAACCCAAGGGCATACTACTTTGACGTGGTAAGGAACAACTGACACTTTAAAACATCGATAATCCTCAACATACCTATTATTGACTGAAAGACCACAATGTGGTTGACCGCGTCAGTCTGACCCTTATAAGAATCGAGGTGGAGTTTTAAACTTCTTTGGAGGGTTGGCCTCCAAGATATTCTGAGAGAAAGCGTTCTCTAGTGGTTATAATTGGTATGTTTTGTTGTGTATGGGTCAATGTCCCTCCATCAACGTGGACCCGACACTGTCAATGTACTTGGGGTCTTCTTGTCCTTATGGTGCCTAAGCGACTTTTCACCCACTAGGAGCCTATGATTCCCCTCGAGCTGGTTCCTCAAAGAGATGTGGTTTCTCGTAAGGTTCCCTGAATACAAAATTTCATTGCTCCTTCAGTTGAATTATATCATCTTGAATGACGATCATCTAATGCACTCAATGGTTGCAATATCTCTAAGTTGAGTTTCCTCTTCTTGGTTGTGTGTTTTAGTTCTCATATGGGGCATGTCCACGCTCATTGCACTGCACATTAGGATGATAAATCTTGATGTGTATATTGGAAAACTCTTTGAGGGATCGAGTGTAGGAAATAAGAGAGAAAAGAATGAGTATGAAGTATCGGATGAACAATGTAGAAAAAAATGATTTGACCTTTTACTCATAATTTTTTTCATATTTATAATCATAGAAAACCCTAGATAAAATTATATGTGTACCCCCACTTTAGTGGGGGTTTACAGGTCAGTGTTCTTATTAATTTGTCCTTATTTGATTAGGAGCATTACATATCAATATTAACTCCTTTGGCGCCATTTCATAATTATAATTGAGAGTAACACATTTTTGTATCTATGACTGATAATAACACCCTTTCACATCCATAATTCACATCAACACATTTTTTTGTTAGTAACTAATATTGATCATTCTGTAAGTATAAATCTCTTGGTCAACAGGCGCTTAATTGATCTGAGTCAACTATTTTGTATGGATTTCAATGGACATTCGCTCTGGAAAATCAGATGACCTTTAGAGTAACAGTTGATCAGCTTTGGGCAGTCAATATACGTATTTGTTGATCCTTTGGCGGTGGGATAGGCTTTTAGCCAATAAGCCATTCTTTGGAATGCTGGCAATCTTTAGTTGATCGACTTCATAAGTTTTTGTAGCTTCCTTTCAATTTTTTTTCTTCTACCTTTTTTCCTTTTTGGGTTGGATCACCTCTAGATTTTTTTTAGCAATTTTTTTGTATACACACTAAATACTTAAAAACTAAAATTAATAACAAAACTGAATGAAGAATATTAATTAAAAAAAAAACCCAAATGCATGACATAAAACCTATAAAAATCATGATTTTTGTATTGACCTACAAGCATATGAGATGAATCAAATCATCAATTAAAGATCAAATCTAAAACACACCAACTTAAATCACAAGAACCACAATCTATGTTGATCAACTACAAACCCTAAGATTAGCAAACATATAAACAAAATTCATGATCACACATGCCCTGGACTAGTATAGTCTAGGAACTTAGGGTCCGTTTGGGACAGTGGTCGAAGTGCGTCGCGGCGGTGGAACGCGATATTCCGTTTTGTTCGACGCCCGACTCGCAGCGGAATGCGAAGTTGGCAGAACGTGTGTCATAGGTAGAACTACGCAGCCCGCATTGGAGATGTTCACAACATTCGTCCATAATACCCCTCCCACCCTGCCTTTACCAAAAAACTTCTTCTTGATGCAGAAGCTCTCATGGTCCCCTTCCTCCCCACTATCGCGTGTGTTTGATTCCTTCGCTAGACTCCGACTTGCGCTTCTCCCTCACTGTCGACTTAGGTATCCTCTCCTCCCTTCCTCTCCCTCCCTCACTCTCAGGATCCTAATTAAGATCGACCCCCCGCGTGAAGCCAGTTACATTTGGAAGATGGCTGACGACCATTGCATCAACGACTTTTCGTCTCCATAAATACGGGAAGCAGCGGTAGCCGGCTAGAGGGGAGTTTGTTTGTCATCTTCAGTTAAGCAATTCCTGCTCTACTTTTCCTTTAAAATAACCCTCTTTTCCTACGTAGTTGTGTATAAATGAAATCTACCAAACATTCACTAGATGGGATTTTTTTATTCTCTCTTCGTGATCCATAGAAGAGGTCATGTCTATTAAAGATCTAGTTTCTTTATTGATCTATCACTTGATTGACATTTTTGTTTTATTTTATTAACATCTATCAAAATCCACCTTTAGCCAACCTTTTTGAGGTGTTTTCCAGAACACAAGTTGTGATATATGCTTAAGAAAATGAGAAACATGAATGTTTAGCTTCTATTAGACTGTTTGATTTGTTTAAGATTTTTAGTTTTTTACATCTATAACACCCAAACTTTAAAAATGAGCTTATAGGTTGATCAAATTCTTAAACATTTACATGGTTTTTAATCACATATGTGCAAATTTTCTTCATCTTCATGTGTTTGTAGGCACAATATTTGATTTTCTAACAGTATCAGTGTGGTTTTTGCTTAATCTTAATATATTAACATGTTTTATACTTAAATTTCAAATGATGGGGTTAATGCAAAGATGTTTGAATATACAAATTTTAGCTAAAAAAAACTCGAGCCCCTAAAATCACTTATTCTTAATTTTCCTTGTTTTCTGAAATTTATGATGAGGCTTCTTCATGGATTGGCTCTACGATTGAAAGTGGTTATCTACTGCACATAAGGACCTATCATCTTCTTCCTCAAGGGCTTTGTGAAGAGCGTAAAACTATACATAGAACTATAATAGGTATTATTATAATTAGAAAGAAATTACAGAAAACTAAAAATTATTAATTTCCTATTTTACTTGTAATTTTTTTTATTTTATTTTTTTAGCACTTTTGGTACTCACTGTTAAGTGAGTTACGTATTTGAACTTTTGTTATGTTTTAAAATGAATTTATGCTTATGCAATATCAAATATATGGTTGTCACAATTATGTTTTAAATAACTTTACTTAATAGGGGTAGAATGATATTTTTTTTTCAGAAACAACCGTTTTCACACAGTTGCAACAAATATGCAGTAAACTTCCCCGCAACAGCTTCCCTACAGTAGTTTCCTGGTCCAGCGCAGCTACAATTGAAAAGCTGAGAAGCTGTAGTTGCCACAAATAAACCCTTAGGTTAGACTATTAGAAACCCTAATTAGTGTTATGGACTGTGACCGATAAAACAAATGGCCTTAACCTCTGAAACTTTACAGGTGTGCTAGGATGGAGTAACATGTGGTTACTGACAATGACATCTTTAACTACCTTTAGCTAAGTAATTCTCCATTTCTCATTGTTATGACTTTAAGTAAAGATTTATGGTTATATGTCTTATTCATAGTTGAAGGGTATCAATGCACCCAAAATGATAGAAAGTCAATAGTATCTTGACCGGGGCATTATGCCCAATTTTTATATTAACATGCATATTTATTCTTATTATACAAACTTAATTATTTCAGAATCAGAGTTCAACTCCATATAGAAATCTCTAATTCCCAATTTTACCCTCATTTTGTAGGAGTCCTACTCAATCTTGAGGTCACACCACACTAAAAATTTCACTATTAAAGAGGGTAAATATTACAAATTAATTCACACTCAAGCCTCTCTACAATCTTAGAATTCACAAAGACTCCTTTCTCACCTTTGCACAAGATACCTCATGAAATTCAACTTCGCTCGCTCTTCTGAGTACTTCCTTTTCCCATAATTAAAATGATGACTTATATCCTATACTGCATAATTTTAGTTACAGGTGCATATCATCACCTCTGAGCACCTAGTTTTTTGGGTGCTCTAGTTCCAAAACTTGAAATGCACTTGTTTGGGTACTAAGGCACCTGTACTGGCACTTGAGCACTGAACAAAGTGTTGGGGCACTCCAATTATAATGCCTAGGCACTGCACCCAACATAGGGGCACTCGGTGAGGGAGTTCTAAGTGATTTCCTTAGCACGGTGAGCCACTCCCTGATATTGATTGCATCTAATTCACCTCCTCTAGATGTGTGCCATTTTATAGTAATATAATGTGGTGTGGCTCAACAATGGTGTCAATTTTTGAAATTCAATTAAAGTCAAACATAGCTTCTGTTTCTCAATTATAAGGACCATAGTCAACATATATGTGGGATTATTATCCATGTATCTTCTCAAAAAATATTCGACCATCTTCTAAGAGCGAACAAATAAAGTGACACCTTAGTTGAATGTGTTTCATCCTCACATAAAATGCAACATTCTTTGTTGGATAAATAGCACTCATATTCTCACCATGATGCCTTTTAATCCCTTGCTCTTTTCTAAGTTTTGCCATAAAGCCCTGTAGTCAAATCATCGACTTAATAGCTTTCGTAATAACAATGTATTCAACTTTGATAGTTGAAAGTGCAATAATCTATAACCTAGATACCCCACACATTGCTGTGTTTCCTAAAATATGGATATGACCTATTATACTTCCTTTATCATCAATATCTCATACCATATCTGAATCAACATATAGTAGTATATTAATCTATGCACTTTCAAAATAAAGTGTCTTGTTAAATGTTCCTCTCAAGCATATGAGAATCCACTTCACCGCCTCTCCTTTGTTGGCATCAAATTTTTGTGTTATGAGTTTATGATGCTCGCTAGAGCGCTATAGAATATTGTTTGATGCATGCGTTGATTCTCAAGTACAAGACATTCATTTCAAACATACCAACTTTCATTGAAGAAGAAAATGGTCAGTTCATCGAGCTAGACTCTAACCATCACATAGAAAAACATCAATCATCATTTTGTCTGTCATATGGTTTCAATCGATCCAACAAATCTCATTCGTCATGCCACACGTGAAACTGACTTTAATTGGATTGTCCATAAACAAAGTTTTCCAAATGATCTTGAATGGAAAAATGAATCGCATGAGTGCATCCACAACATCAATTTTGCCTATGGAGGACACCCATTTCGCTATGATTTTGTGCATGAGTCAGCAACGAGAGAATCGAGGCTTTTAAGTAACAATAATAATAATAATAATAATAAAAATAATAATAATAATAAGTTGTTGGCATCAATTTTTTATGTCAAAAGTGTAACGTGTCCAGTGGACAACTCGAGATGGTCTATGGTTCGTCCGTTGCATTCGATAGCTCGAGACACGCACCTGGAGATCCCCAGCACTTGTTCGGAGCAAGAAGCCAATGTTGGTGGCGATTTAGCCCTGTTCGGTAAAACCCACTTTAGAAGGGTCCATTCAAGACGTGAGAAATGATTGATATTCATTCTTGTGTCTAGGTATCACCATGCATCCATTTGAAGCCTCCCACAGCTATAAAAAGTAAAAAAATCCTCCTACGCATGCTACAAGAAAAGTTAGGGTTTGGGACACCTTACCACGTTGTGGTTTAGGACAACTGTTGGCAGCAATTTCCTCATTGATTCACCAACAAGAATACTCCATTATGGAGTTATGGGACTACATTTCACTCATACAGAGTCCCTCATAGCTTACGGATCAAAAAAATCCTCTGTCGTCGTTCCTGGCGAAAATCAGGGTTTCAGGTCAGACTGGCACTCAGACGTCGACCTCGGGTGCCTAGGTGCCCGAAACTGCCTTCCTAGACATCCAACCTGAGAGTACGGAAGTCTGGCGCTGGTCTCTGGGATCCTTGGCACCAATCCAAGATATTAAGCTTTGATTAAGCCCCAGGTGATCCGGGCTAGGATTGGTTTTGGTGAATTTTGGTGAAATTTTTTTGTAATTTGAAAATTTTAGGAAATTTGGTGAGCTTTGGTGGAAATTGAGTGTAGTAAGGGTAGGGATGGAGTGTGGAGCATGGATTTATGTGTAGTGATGTGTATGTGTAAGGGGTGATGTGAGTGAAGGTATTCATGTGTAGAGTGAGGTGTGAGGGTGTGAATGACAAAGCCACCCAAAGTCTACCTAAGGCCTTATGATCCTATGAGAACTTCCTTGAGTTTCATCATGTTGATCTTAACCGTCCAAAACAAGTGTTGAGGGTCTGAGGCCACCCATGTAAAACATTGCAAAAGAGACAGGAAGTGGTTTGAACTTCTAAGTATGGTGGGTCCCATCACTAAACTTCTAGAATAGTCAATAGAGAAAATCTATAGCTATATCTTAAGTTATAGAAGAGAGTACTAGACCTAACCAAAATGAGGTCAACAAGACGGGCTTTGGTGGCATCTCCGAAATTTTGGAAGCTGACTAAACATGTGGTTCCATTGAAGACCAACACCCGAACCTCCTTCAAGTTGAGTCCACGAGCTGATCTAAGTGTCCCCGAGTTGAAAATAAAAAGAATGCGGAAGCTACTTTTCTTAGAATCCATATCTCATAGTTGGTGGCTTCATGCACTAATGACCCCAACACAACATAAGCAAC
>JXCR01005143.1:182515-199109 GCA_002079205.1 Phalaenopsis hybrid cultivar
TATATATATATATATATATAATGACACTCTACATTTAAATTTAATATATAAAAATATAGCTCCTCATAATTATTTTATAAATATTATTTAGGAGTTTAGGATACCCCTCCAACCGTATATTCCTGTTTGAAGTGACTATTCTTGAAAACAGAGAAGTTTCCGGGGGGACAAACACGTGGTGAAGGCCCCACCGCTCCTCAGAATCCTGAATGGCCATGAGGTTTTGTTTGCTGAGCTGTGGCTACCAATTTTCTATGGGAAAATTATATTTTTATTTATATATATATATAATTTGAATACACTATATGAAAGTTTATAATTAGTGTCAGTTTTAGTGTCATAAACTTTTCATGCAGTCTAGCATCAAATTTGAATCTATTTTGCGTCGAAATGGATTAGGGGTGATATTTATATCGCTCTATATTGACACAGAATGTCTGTATCGACCGTTGTGTCGTGGCTGCTAAGTAATTTGCGTCGAAAAATATAGACACACATCCAACGCACATACGCTAAGATTCTAATCTCGTGCGACCAAGTCTCATTCACACTTTCACTCTTTCCTCGTTCAGTTGTGTTAGGAGCTCCAGAGACATTTCTTCTCCACGAGTGTCCAGCGTGTTAGGAGAGTTTGCACTGGCGAAATTGCGGCTCCAACGAATATTCTTCCTTTCTAACATTAGGAAAAGTTCTCTTTTTATGGTATTCCCCTTCATTACTTTTTTTCCCTGAAATTAGGGTTTGTTTTAATGTAAAAGTTTGAGTTAGGGTGTTACATATGTAATACATAAGAATTGCATGGCTTGTAAGTAAAGATTGAAGTTTGAGTGTTAGATATGTAATAGATAAGAATTGTGTGATTTGTGTGAAAAATTTATGTTTGGGTGTTAGATATGTAATAAATAAGAATAGAGTGGAATGCATTTAAGAAAAAAAGGAAGTTTAGGTTTTAAACATGTAGTACATATGGATTGAGTGGAATGTATGTAATAATTGAAGTTTAGGGTTTAGATATGTAATAAATTGTGTGGTTTGTATGCAAAGATTGAATTTTGGGTGTTAGATATGTAATACATAAGAATTTAGTGGAATGTATGCAAAAAATGAAGTTTAGGTGTTAGATATGTAATATATAAAATTTGTGTGGTTTGTATGTAATAACTGAAGTTTGGGTGTTAGATATGCAATAGAATGTACTTGAAAAATTGAAGTTTAGGTTGTAAATATGTAATATATAAGAATTGTGTAATTTGTTTGTAAAAGTTGAGGTTTAGTTGTCACTACATGAGAGGCTCGTATTAGGGTTGGCTTTTTCCGACGCAAAAATGAACGTCTAATTTGCGACTGTTAAGTGGCGAAGAATAAATTTTAATGTTTTGCGTCTGTTATGCGTATAAAAATCGATGGACAAAGCATTTTAAAAACGGTGAAATCTGCTTTGCGATGGATTTTGTGTCGAATTAGCATCCAAAAAATCGACGCGGACATTTACTAATGAGCATCAAATTATTTCTGGCATAAATTAGATAGAAATCTAATGCAAATGACCAAATAAATTCAACCTATGCGCCTAAAATTTATTTCTCTGTTCCTTCATCCCACGCGCGCTTCTCTGCTCTTCTCTTCTGCCCGAAATCCCTCTAATCAGAAAGCATTGAAGAAGGCGAGTCTGTTTGTACCACCATTTTCATTTATTTGTGGTATGCATGTTAATATTGAAGTTTAGGTGTTAGGTATGTATAAATTGAAGTTTTGGTGTTAGGAATGTATATTCATGAGAGTTATGTGGTATGCATGTAAATATTGAAGTTTAGGTATTATGTTTGTATATATACATAATAAATGAGTGATATGTATTAATTAAATGCTTAGGTGGTTTGGTATGAATGTATAAATTGAAGTTTTAGTGTTAGGTGTGTATATACATAAGAGTTCATGGTATGTATGCAAAAATCGCTACATGGAACATGACACACATGAATGAGATGTATCGGTAAAAACAAACTACCTATAGAGAGGAATTACGCTGCCCGGGGACCTGGGGCACAATGTGACAAGCAGATACCTACAACAAATGAGTTTGCATATAGTAAAAGGATACCTATAAAAAGGATTTGCACTTTACCTGAGAGGCACTCACCAAGCACACATGTACTCGTGCAAGATATGCAACAAGCATACAAAGATGCACAAGAGTAGTGAGGGTGCATGTGTCGTGGATGCAGTAACTCAGGAAAGGTGGGCATGTATTGAAGGCAGCGACCCAAAAGATAGGTGTGTCATGGAGGGGGTGACTTGAAATAGTGGGCATGCTTTGAATGCAGCATCCCAAAAGATGAGTATGTCATGGAGGCAGCGACCCGAATGGGTGGGCATGTCATAAAATGAGTGACCCGAATGAGTGGACATGTCATAAAGGCAGCAACCCAAATGAGTGGTATCTTATAGAGGCAGTGACTTGAAAGAGTGGGCATGTAGTGACGGCAATAGCCCAAAGGATAGGTGTGTCATGGAGGCTGTCACCCGAAAGGGTGGGCATGTTGTGGAGGCAAAGGCCGAAAAGATGAGTAAGTCGTGGAGTCAGTGACCCAAAAGGGTGAGCATGCCGTAAAGGCGATGGTTCGAAGGATGGGTGTGTTGTGGAGGCAGTGACCCAAAAGGGTGTGTGTGTTGTAGAGGCAGATGTCCAAAGGAGGAGTGTCCCATGGAGGTATTGACCCGAAGGAGTTGGCGTGCTATGGAGGCAGAGGCCCGAAAGATGAGTGTGTTGTGGAGGCAGTGGCCTGAAGGATGGGTGTGTTATAGAAGCAATGAACCAAAATGGTGATGATCCTAACTGGGCGAACCATACATATGTGGGTGCTCAAAGACACCCAAGGTAGGATGCACAGAGAGACACCCCAAACAAGGATGCTCAAGAAGACACCCAAACATATCACATGAAAAGCATACAAGACAAAAATACCCTTACATGCAATGAAAAAGATCGTAGACATAAAGTTAGAGGATTTTCATACACATGCAAACAAACATGCAACATGAAAGAAATGCACACAAGCATGCAAGTGATCGGTTTTTCTGGTTATGGTGGCCAGTCAAATTGAAGAAACATGTGGATTGATCCAGAAAAATCAATCGAAACCAAAAGAGTGGGTGATCGGCTTGAGACGACCAATCAAATCCTAAGCGGGAGATCAGTTTTTGGCAGTCGATCGAGCCCAAAGGATAGGGTAGTCAGCCAGGGACGGCCGATCAATCTCAAAGTGCGTGATCGACATACGGCGGTTGATCGAACATAAAGGATAGGGTGGTTGGCTCGGAAAGTGGGTGATCAACACGTAGCAGTTGACTGAACCTAAAAGATAGGTTGATCAGCCCCGAACAATCCTTATCTTTTGGTTCGATCGATCAAACCTAAAACAATAGTGTATCTGGTTGTGATGGTCAATCAAACCCAAAACATGCAATCGACACAAGGCGGTCGATCGAACCCATAAGATAGAGTGATTAGCCCAGGACGGCCAATCGAACCTGAAGCAGATGATCAACACATAGCGGTTGATTGAGCCTAGAAGATAGGGTGAAAGTGGGTGATCAATGTGTAGCAATTGCTCGAACCCAAAAAAATAGGGTTATCAGCCCAGTACGACCGATCAAACCCAGAGCAAGCGATCAACACATGGCGGTCGATCAAACCCAAAAATAGGGTGATCGGCTTGGGACAACTAATCAAACCCAAAGGATCAGTCAATCGTGTTGAGACTGCCAATCAAATCAGCATGCTCATGTAGCCATAAAAAATGCAACAAATGACCACATGAAAAATTGCAACAAAATGGACTACACAAATGCATTGCAACCCAAAATGCTTAATGACACATCGAACTTGTCCTAACTGCCTCGCATAGTTTCCCAAGGTTGAAGCTCTTGGATTTGTGATATAGCTGCCTCCAGCTTTGGCTTGGAAATGTGGAGGACTTCACCCTCTGATTTTTCATAAGGGAAGTCCTTCACTGTTCGTATGGGGGACTAGCTACAAAATTTTTTTCGTCCTCGGAACTCTCGCAATCTCATGGGATGAGCTAGCTACAATGCTTTATCCATCCTTCAAGATCAAAATCTACCAACTCCTCCACGGAAGGTTGGAAGCTCTAAAGCCATGAGAAGTTGGGATTCTGACCTGCTTAGGTGAGGATCTAGGGGTCGCGAAGGGGAAAATTCTCAGGTTCTCTAAGAAAGTTCAACGAAAGCTTCCTAACCTAAGGGCAGCTCTAGGAAATCAACGACCAATCCAAGGGAGCGTGACCCCCAGACTAACGCTAGGCGGCTATCCTCACCCCATGTGGGCCATCGAACTCGGCACACTTAGCATAGACTAACCCACGGTTGGTTAAGAAAGAAAATGCAAATAGTTTTTTAGATTCTCACCGCCACAGAGGTTGCGGGATCATTTCTTCGAGTAGAAGGATGCTCTCCTAACGGTAAGAGAGATGCCCACGTTCCGGTGGTGCTTCGATGGTGCTCTGGTTATGCTCCGGTGATCTAGGCCCTTTGGTGTTCCGCTAGTGAGCCCTTTGTTCTTTTGCTAGTGGTCTCTGGCCTTCCGCCAATGGACCCTCCTTTACTGCACCTTTTTATCTCCTTATCCGTTGGATCTCT
The DNA here is from genome assembly GCA_002079205.1 of Phalaenopsis hybrid cultivar. Taxonomy (NCBI): domain Eukaryota; kingdom Viridiplantae; phylum Streptophyta; class Magnoliopsida; order Asparagales; family Orchidaceae; genus Phalaenopsis; species Phalaenopsis hybrid cultivar. The sequence goes on from JXCR01005143.1 coordinate 187,175, forward strand.
TTGAGACTCATGCTGACATGTTTCTCATGCTAATAACCTTATATAGTAAAATGGGAATTGAAACACATTACTCTCATGCGATGGTATATAGATATCTAAATTGTTACTTTAAATCTAATGATAAAAGACATGAGTTCTAATTAAAAATAATATATATATATATATATATATATATANCTGTGAAATATGTAAACTATGTGCACGTTGTCGCATTCGCTTGGAAGAGGGCGGGCCCACGTGATGTGACATTAGTTTGGTTTTATACCGAACATGCAGCCTTATTCAGCGAACGCGACATTTAAGAGTATATTTTTGAGCAAATATATATGCTGAAAGGACTTTCCATTGTAGGGCCCATAACTCGCTAAGCTGCAAGGAATTCCTACTTTGAGTCAATCGCTGTCCAAGATTCCCTCTCCAGTCAATTTATTCCCAAAATTTTTACGGGACTTTACGTTCATGCAGCACAAATCTTAACTCGGGGGGAATCAAATCTCAGGCCGACCAACTAATCTAAGCAGATGCCCGAGCCATGTTTACTTTCTTGTTCCTCTAATGAAATCAGTCACGTTATACATTGAAGGGTTATTGCGGCGTTATTGGAGGCTTATTGAAGTTGTTCTGCGGGGATTATTGAAGCGAAACAAAGAAGGTTAGTGGAGCGGTTCACCGTACGATGTTGTTGTGGGGTTATTGCGATGTTATTAAAGCGGTTATTAGAATTGTTTTGCAGGATTATTGATATGGAACCGCGGAGATTATCGCGCGGTGTTTATGAGGTGGGCCAAATGTAGCACATGTGACGGCATGTTACTGAAGTCTCCATGTACAGTTGCAGCCGCACTCCGTTTAAAAAAAAAATCCCGACAAGAGACCCACATTATTTAAATATGGGCTCGAAGCCACGACATATTAGTTCGAGCACTCACTTTACCCGGAATAATATATGTAACTTAAGAGAGCGAGGTGAACCCAAATAGATGATTAAAGTTTTCATTGTTTGAGTGTTAAAGTGAATAGTGAAGGTTAGTCATCAAATTATAGTTAAATACTTAACGAGCATATTCAATAGTTTTATTCCCATTTTCTAAAGCTAAACAACCACATAATACTTGGCAACATGAAAAAAACATATACTTAATTTCTCTTATTTTTTTGCCTGCACTTATCAGAGTGATCAAAAGTATTTTATGTAAAGACTATGCTTCATTTTGACCGTTTTCATATGTATAGACAAACGCATACACATTAAAGCAACATCAACAAATTTTTTCATCTAGCACGGATCTCAATGCATTTGTTAGCAATAAATATTTCAAATTCAAATTCAAGATTATACGGGTTCTGATTTCAACAACTTTGTAATTGACCGACTCGACAGGACAAACCTAATGATACCAAATTTAGTTTGATATGAGTCCAATTATGTCCAGATAAATCCATTACACCTCATGTGCATGTTTTGGATGATCAATTGAATAGCCATATGAATTCAAAATTTGACATATTTATAGTTGAGTGTCCCGATAAGAGAAATATAACGAGCCTATACTTGCTTAATTTTGAGGTCATCAAGGTCCTCAAACTATTGAAAGCCCCTTAATGATCAAAGGGGATCGATATGGGTTATCTGACATAGCAGTGTAAGTGAGTCAAGCCAACTCATGAGTCAGCTCGAAATCTGTCAGATAAGTGGTTGTTTAACTGAGCTCAATAAGCTAACAAGCCAAGCTCAAGCTAGCCCTGACTTAACTTGTTAGCTCGTGAGTCGGCTCGTTTTAAAAAATATTAATATAAACATACTCAATATATTAAATTTGAAGATTTTATCTAGAAATTATTGTAAATATTTTTTAAAAAAATGTTTTATAATTTATATAAAATGATTTATTATTATTTCTCTCATAATTTATTATTCTATTTGTTATAACATTACCTAAAATTAATATTATTTTATTCTTTTATAACGTTGGCTTGTGAGTCGGCTATAACTCTTAGACTTAAGCTCAATAGGAAGCTCGAACTCAACAAAATTAATTAAGCTCAAACTCATGCCAAGAGTGGCTTGAGCTCAACTCGATTCTTTTAAACTCTTAAATACCTCTTCTTTAGAGGCTATAAATATACCCCATTTTTCACTTGAGAGGAAGGAGAATGAGTCAAATTTCAGTGTTAAACGATAACTTTCGGCCTCCGTAGCTACCGACCACCATCAATCATTGCTCGTTGGCCACCGTCAACCATCGTTGGCCGCCCCTTGCGTGACCTCATCGATGAACTCTATTTGCTTACAAAGTATCTCAAATACAATGTAACGAAATACCTCAAATACGGTATAATGTAATATCCCAAATACGGTGTGACAAAGTAACCCGATTTTTTTGTAACGAATAATGCCATATTGAAGATTTAATGATAAATTCGATTGCAATTGTTATGATTATCGCATTTAGAATACGATGAAATTATCCAATCCCCTAAAGTTTTCTATACATTGTATATTGAAAAGTGTTTTCTCTGACGTAAGATAACAAATATAATGGTTGTAGCCACCAATCAGTGTAGCACCAACTACGACCTATAAGACCAGTTACTGCTATAGCTTCTCACTACGGCCTTGGTGGCATGTTCTATTGTAGCTTCCCATTGTGACCTATATGACTAACTGATGCTCTTGCGGCTATCAATTATGAAAAATATGGTCTTTGATTAGTGTAGCTTCCAATTATGACCTCTTTGGCCAACTAGGGCTCTTGCAAATACCAATACGACATGTGTCTTATTACTACTAAAACTTGCCACTACGACCTCTGTGGCTAATTGACATTCTTACCGCTACCAATTATAGCTTATGTGACCAATTACTATTGCATTTTACCGTTACAAAATATGTGTTCAGCTGACGCTTTTATAGCTATCAACTATTACCTATGTGGCCAATTACTACTGCAACTTCCCACTACAACATCTATGGCCAACTGACATTGTTGCGACCACCAACTACAGCCTTAATGGCCAACTAGTGCTATTACAATTAAAAACTGCATGCAACCTTGTAGCTAAATGATGATATTGTAGCTATGTACCAACTATGACCTATTTAATCAACTACAGCCTATGCAACTAACCACCACTACATCTTTTAACTATGACCTATGTGGACAATTGACATTACTGTAGTTACTTACTACGACTTATGTAAACAACTATGGCCTATATATTAATTGCTGCCTTAACTTTCAACTATGACATATGTGACCAACTATGATCTTTATGACTAACTACTACTATAGCTACCAATCGCAACCTGTGTAATAACTATGACATATGTAGCTAGCTTCTATTATAACTATCTACTATGATCTATGTGGCTAAATGCTACTGCAACTATCAAGCATGGTTTATGTGATCAACTACAACCTAAATAGTAAATTGATACCGCGACATTCAATCATGACATCTAAAGCCAAGTGACACTAGAACTTTCAACTATGACATATCTGGCCATTTGATCGTATTGCAGCCACCTACTACAGTATTTATAATAAAATACTATCTTTAAGATAATCAAATACGAACATTATTGGTCACTATTGTTATTATCACCAAGAACTGAATTAGTGGTAGCATAATTACGACTATTAATTTTGAGTGATTATTATACATCTGCAATTATCAACATTGTAATTCTATCTTTTTTAATTCAGAAAAAAAGAGGACCTCATGTTTATATAGTCGCTCACTACGACGGGGCAAGGCCATGTTTTTTTTTTTCAGGATTTTTCTACTTAAGAAAATTTGATGTCTCATCATGCTGTACCGAAACTATTACATCAAAGATATTATAACGAATGGTGGAGATTGTTTCAAAATAAAAAGAATATTTAATAATTTTATAAACTGCTAAAGAAGCTGTAACTTAAGCTCCAAGCTAGATATCCCTTCTCCTCTTTTTATTCACTTTCTGCAATTCTAACAAAATTGCCGAAACATCAGCAGACCATGAGGAGAGAGAAGAAAGGAGGAAAGAATTGTAGGAGGCTCGAGTTAGAACAAATATTACGTCGGGACTTACTTCAGACGTAAGTATATGTCCGGAGTCCAATGAAATCACGCCACGTAGAGATAATTGAAAAATAAAAAAAATCATTTTAGCACATAAAAATATTTCCCCCGTGTTATTTTGTATTATTCATGTGTTATTGTGGTGGTATTCATGTATTATTGTGTTCTGGGAATATTCCCGGTGTTATAATAACACAAGAACACATCAATATCATTACAATAACACCTGAATAACACAGAATAATACGGGAGGAATACTATCCTGTGTTACCGGACCGAATCACAATAAAACAAGTTTTTTTTTTTTTTTTTTTTTTTTGCTGTCAACTTTACGTGGAGGTGATTCATTGGACTCTGGACGTATCTCTACGTCCGAAGTCCGGACGTAATAATTTTTTCTCGAGTTAAGTGAATATTAAAATATTTTTATAGATTCATGATATGTGTTAGGATTAAATTAAATATGTTTAAGAGCTCTTTTTGAGATTAAAATAACATTTTAAGAATTAATTGAATAGATTTACATTCATAATTTAATAACTGCGTTAAGTTAATTGAAGAAGCTGAAGTTTTAGTTAAGATATGTAAGAATGAGAGGAGAGAGAAAAATACAAAAAAAAAAAAAATTGAAGGCTTTATTATTATGGTGGATGCTTGATCTTTAATATTGACAGCAGATGATTTATAAGCCTCTTGATTGTACTTTTTCACTGTAATATTAGACTACGGGTCTGTTTGGGGCAGCTGTAGCTTATTGAATAATTTGCTGATAAGCTGATTAAAAATAATCTATTGATAAGCTAGGTGTGGTGACTATTACAAATTTTTATTTTTTTGAAAAAGCCAGGTCACAATCAGAAAGCTCCCACCGCACCTTGATAGGTGCGGCAAGCTGCCAAAACGCAGTTTACCCAAACAGGTCAGTTGCGTTTTCAAAACTCCACCGTGCCAAATAGACTGCCACAAACAGGCCCTACGTGTGATTATAAAAAAATTATTTTTTTCATATAATCCTTCTCAATGATACATAAAATTATAAAAAAAATGAATACTTTGCACTATAGGAGTTGTTGTAATTAGCATCTGATATTTTCGTCGGATTTTTCTAATGTAAATATTAGCCTTTAATTTATAGCTATTAAGCGGCGAATACTAAATTTTGATATTTACGGCGGATTTTGTGTCCGATTTGCAACCAAAAAATTCGTCGGCAAAAGCATTATAAATACGATGAAACTTTAATTAGAGTTGCGACGGATGTTGTGTCGAATTCGCGTCCAACGAAACTACGTAAACACTTTATTTGTTCGCGTCAAATTAATTTCGACATAACTTAGACGGAAATCTGACGCAAATGACCTAATACACTCATCTCGCCTGCCTAAACTTCAATAATGCTTTCCGCCCCTCTCCCTAACCTTCATTGACGCAAAAGACCTAATCCTTTCCGCACCTTATGCAAATCTAGATTTATTAAGGAAATACAAAATCATTTTACAAGAGAACTATCAAATACTGGGTGATTTCAATTATCCAGTTATTTATCGATCGAAGAAGTGGCTCAATAACCGTGCACAACTCGATGGCTCAATAACCAGTTGACAACTTAGCCAATTTATTATAACAGTTGAAAAACCAACTCTTTTACATCCAAAAATTTTTCTGTGCGGATTCCTAACGTAGCTCTACGTGCGGCCGAAGTTATTTCTGAGTTATTTTCAGATTATTTCTAGGTTATTTTTAATAATACCGAAATAACCAAGATATAACCCAAAAAATAAAGACCGCGGGTTATTTCAGGGTTATTTCAGGATTATTGAAAATAACTAAAAAATAACTTGAAAATAACTCAGGAATAACCTACCCCGCATGTAGAGCTATGTCAGGAGTCCGGACAGAAAATGCGCTGACATATCTTGTGGATATGGATGTTATTTATATTATATTTTTGTTGCAGGTATATAAAATTAGATACAAACTTGGCGACGAATTATTTCTGGGTTATTTAAAGATTATTGAAAATAACTCAAAAATAACCTGAAAATAACTCATGAATAACCTACGCCGCACGTAGAGTTACATCAGGAGTCCGAACAGAAAATGCGCTGACAGATATTGTAAATAATTAAAAACGCCTAAACTTTCATAATTGCAAACATGATATGAAAAATAGCACTCATTATCACTTTTTAATAATCAAATCCATCTTTTCATCCACAGGAAGTGTTATGTTTCTAAAAATACAAGTTTAGGAGTGTGATAGGTAAATCCATAAGAATTGGGAGCTATGTATGTAACTTTCCCTTAAACAATTTCATTAATTAGCCTATTTAAACCTTAGACTTATATAATAATCTAAATATTGTAAGAAAAAAATTAACTATTTTCATTTTGAATTTTCTAAATATTTATAATTTGAACAATTTAAAACTAAATAAATTTATTTCTTGAAAATAAAATTTTTTTACTAATAAATGAATCAAATAAATCATAAAAAATATAAAATAATATTGAAATCATTTTTTTTTTCATTTATGGAGGCATCAAGTATGTTCTATCAACCTTTTAAAAAATTTTATAATTTTATTTGAAATTAAAAAAAAAAGTTTAAATTATGAAATAAAATAAAATTATAAAAATAGAATGGGCATCCGATGAATCCAAAATTTTAAATGAATTATTAAAAGCCCTCTTTAGTCTCTTTGGTAGTTTTATAATTTTAAAGATTAATTAAACTTTAAATCAATCTTATATTATAAAAAAAATATAAAAATGGTAGAAATTTTAGTCATCAAAATGAGCCTATACTTTTATGAAAATATATTATCTAGTAACTTTTGATCTTAAGTACTAGTTTCCTATTTTTTTAATAATATTTTGATATTATTTTAGATTTTAATACAAACATATTAAATAATAATTATAAATTTAAAAATAATTCAACTTAACATCAAACTTGTTTGGTTAGTCCCTAGGGCTTCCCGTAACCAACCAGATCAATGACATATAAATTTTAAGAAGATTAAACTTAAAACATAATTAAGAATCACTTAAAATTAATTATATGCATGTTTTATTTATTAATTAAGTGAATTGCATTTTGAATATCACAACATAATGTGGTGTCTTCCTATGAACTTCAAAACTTCTCTAGATACTTTTTAAACCAAACTTTTTTGTTATTGGCTTTAAAGAATGACCACATATTGTACTTCTATTATTTTGAATGGAATTATTCTTTAAAATCATGAAACTTAGTTTTTGGTAGATTTACATAGATCTCCACTTAAATATGCATCAATACATCTTTATAGTCTTAAGCTAGCTCTTTCAAACCTTAGTGAATTGTTCATTATACTTTTTATATGGTACAAAGTCCATTGCATCCTTCTTGCTTTCCTCCTAGGTTTGGCATGTATTGACTACTAGTTCCCACAACATGTGGAACGCCTAATTTGTTCAAATAGTTATATACGTCAAAGAGCAAATTCTTAAAGATTGTATTACCTCTTAATGTACATAGGACATTAGAAAATTGATATATTTAAATGTGTAGTTTTTTTTAAACTTATATATTGTCATCAATTAAAAAATTAAGCTACTTTAATAATATAGTCTTAACATACTACTTGGCAAGCAATAAATGAGAAGGCTTGTGAACAAAGTTATATGAGCAGATCAATGCTATTATATAAAATATGAAAGTCTTAATCAAACTTATAATTTTTTTTCAAAATAAATAAATAGAAGTGAGGTTTATGTGAATGCATAACAAAGTAGTTCATCAAGTGTACTCGATCAGTTATAGCCTTAAAAAATATAGATCCAAATACATATCAAAATGCATCAAAATACAGAACCCTATACCTCCCTTCATTGCCCAGAAATAATAAATGTAAGTATATGCAAGAATAAACCATAACCCAACAAAAATCAAATCTATAGGATAAAGTTTAATTACATTATGAGTAAAGTAAGATGCTTGAATACATATGATGCAAACACATTCTTATCACACATTTCAATGAGAGTAATGAATTAATCAATTATAAATGAAGTGTAAGGTATGTTTATCAATCATGCTTTGCTAAGTCATATCAAGTTTATAACTTTTTTGATAGGCTTATATCATCTATAATTTTATCATACTTAATTGATTAAATAGTTTTGTTATTTCATTGATATATGTAAAAATCATATGATTTAAGTGTTCAAATTCATTTTATGTTAAAAATATATTATACATCATATGAAAAATCTTAAATATCAACTCTTAGATCATCAAATTATTCTATTATTTCATTTTGTATCAAAATGAAAGTAATTTACTATATATCTTAAAATGTACATCATCAATTATTATAACATAAGCTAAATTAGATTCATTATTTTAATGATTCTTTATTAAAATCTCAAAATAAATAAGACATATCTTGTGGCTTCCATATTAATTGTCATTTAATTCATCTCATTTTTTTTGTCAACTATATAATAATCCTATCATGCAGTTAATATTGTTTCCTATATATGAAATTAAGAGAGCTAGTTTACATGTCTCTCGAATACATAAAATAAGCAATTCAAATTATCTTCTATGGTGATGTCATTGGTCATGTACTCCACTTATTAATATGGTTGTACGCAGGAGCGGTTCCAGGAAGGGTCCAGAGGAGGCAATTGCCACTCCCCACCCCTCTCAAATTCAGATTTTTAACTTATATGAGAGTTCAATTAATTTTTTTGCCCCTTCTAAAATTTCTTTTCACCTTTCGTTGCTCTAGCGTATCCCACAACGGGCGAAGGAGGGCATTTTGCCGGCCCCCCTTAAAAAAGAGGCTAGTTACGCCCCTTTAATATAAATCAAACAAATTAACCTAGACAATTTGCATGGTCATGATTGTTATTCATCGTATCATAAGGCTAATTTTCTATATTATATAACTAGAGCTTGATTCCATCATCATAAATGGGTTTTTAATCTTAAAATATTTACCATGATCTCTCACAAAAGACATTAAATACACAAATGTTATGGAAAGATTAGCTAAAACATTATTGTACAACATAATGTGCTAAAAGAAAATGCTAAGAAGTAATTGCCATAGCTATATGTTGCTTATAAGCCAATATGAAACATATTAAATACACCTAAACACCTTCATTCTATAAATTTTTGTCTCATCCATATATTAACAATCATAACTTGTCTCGACATTAAAACCTCTAGAGTTTTGCTTTGCATGTTAGGCAACCATTTTTTGTATTCCTATTCCAAAATTTGTGCATTTAGCATTTCTCTCAACCCACTTATGGAATTTATAGCCACATAATATCATATCATTTTAATTAACCTAGATGTTGGGAGGTCTTTTTCAAGCTCAAAGAATCTTGTGTCATCTTCTATTTTTGGCACAAGTAAGATTATGAATAAGTAAATCAACTTGAGTACCATTACTAATTAAATTATTATTTTTTGTTTAATTAGAGTTGTTTAAATATGATCTAAATTTTAAAAACATATATATATATATATATATATATATATATATATATATATATATATATATATATATATATATATATATATATTGTATTGCAATAAATAGGAGCAGTTCTATTATTTACCCTCTTTCAAGTGCATAAAGAATATTGAGTAATCCAGAGTTTGGTCCCCAATTCCAGGGTTAGGTTAGGAGGATACCTAATCTAATTCCAGAGCTCCCACTACTCCCACACCTGAAGGCTAACAATATCGCATTAGTTTCCAATAAATTAGACCAAATTTGGGATTTTAATTTGTCACCTTAAAATCTCCAATTTTGCATCTAACAAAGTATATTTATTTATTTATTTGCACTCAAAAAAATGGAAAACATCCTCACCCATAAAATTGAATGTGACTCTCAATATGTTGTAAAAATCATAGCCCTTTCGGATCATATGTTTCTCAACATATTTTAATATTTCAATTGGTCAGATCGAAGAGTAAATGAAGATCGGAGTTCAAATCATCACAAATTTTTGACATTCCGTATAAAATAAAATCAATTCTTCAAAAAACCATATCTCAAAGCAGGAGAAGGATAANGCAAATTTAAGGGAAAAAAGAAGAATATATCCATGCCACTTAACTCTTATGTATTGACATATCTACCACCTAAAGTTAAATTTTTTTTTGCTTTTATACCACCCACCTCTCTCATATCTCATAAAAATGCCACCTTTTTAACTTTTAAATAATAAAATACATCATTCCATGCATGAAAATATGTTATACTAGAAGTTTTACATACATACCTCCCAATTTCTATGTATTTACATATCTTACATCTGAATCTTACTTCTTACAGTTATACCATCAAAATTATATATATATATATGTTAATATTTCAATAGATTATATACTGAAATTCAAATAATAAAGAAAAAAAAATATATAAAAAAAAAATAGAAGTTGTCTCCATCTCATCCAAGTCGAAGCCAAGAGAGTTACAGAATAGTGGGTGGCAGTAGGTCACATGGTCCCGTCCAGTCTTATCATAATTGCTGACTTTTCTGAAACTAAAGCTAAAACAGTACATGGTGGATCCCTTCCTTTTTCATCGCCATTTTTTTACTACAAAACCTTCCAGCATTTCCGCTTCCCCTCTCTCTCTCTCTCTTTCTCTCAATCCAACCACCACAATTACTCCAATTTTCATATTTTTAGATGATATTATGATGATATTCTCATATAATATATGTTTCCCATCATATGAATAGTTTAAGACAATCTGATAAGACAGTTAAAATGAATCTTCAATCAAATATGCAGCATATATATTGATAAAAATAAAATTTTTGTCCTGCAAAAATAAAATTTACTTGAGAAAGCACAGCTCTCTTATAAGATTCTTTAGCAATCTCTATGAATGAAGGAGGTACACTTGTACTGGGGAGAAACATAGAAATACCTCCCTTATTTCAACCCTTGTTCTCTGCTAGAATATTATCTTCATATAACTAGCTAGCTTGCATAATTAGGCCTCACATGATCTCCTTGTATCATTTTCTTTAACTTAGAGATCGAAGATGCCAGCTTGTACAACCCTGCAGGCACTCCCTTATTGCACAATCATATAATCTCAATGCTCCGTCCATGGCCAGAACCCCGGCTCCTCAACGCCACAGAACATGTTGCAGAAGTTCTCGTCATTGCTTCCGCCGGCGGCGACGGCATTCTCTATCTTTGGTAATTGTGTCACATTTAGTGAGGGTCTGTAGGAAGGAAAGAATTGCCTGCTGCTTTGATTTGGATTCAAAGGTCCATCAATGGCTGCCGTTCTGGAGNGAGGTGGTCAAATCAATTTGATTAGTCTTAACTCTTGGGAGAGACTCCTTAGATGATCATTGATCTTAGAAAATTTTCTCAAGGAATTTTGAAACAAATCATTGGGCTATTTAAAATTTAAAAATATTTCATGTGAAAAATAATTCAAATAATTTTTAAACCTTCTATTAGCCTCTCTTAAGATTTCTTAGTTTGTTGTTAATCACTTTACTAACATTAATTAATTAAAGCATAAAAGCAAAATTTTCATAATAAATAATTAAATAATGAGGGTCTTTTATGCATAGCACCCAAAACATTCATATTTATCTATCTCACGCCTAAACTTTCATAATTGCAAACATGATATGAAAAATAGCACTCATTATCACTTTTTAATAATCAAATCCATCTTTTCATCCACAGGAAATGCTATCTCTCTAAAAATACAAGTTTAGGAGTGTGATAGGTAAATCCATAAGAATTGGGAGCTATGTATGTAACTTTCCCTTAAACAATTTCATTAATCAGCCTATTTAAACCTTAGACATATATAATAAT
>JXCR01005143.1:208473-228974 GCA_002079205.1 Phalaenopsis hybrid cultivar
GAGGAGCATGTGCTATGGCAACGTCTACATCACCTAGAGCAAGCACACAATAGGAATGAATGTTGGCTTCCATAATGGGCTTTATGGGGCCCACATTCTCCTCCAGAGGGCCGGACGCTACCCCGGCCCTGATGCACATGGTGAAGATGAGGCAAGGACATCCAATGTTAACTGTGTTTCTCCTACAAACTATACGGAGTATGGATCATCGTGACCCACATCAATTGTGTGGTGGTGTTGGATAGCATAGCTCAAGGCAGCACGCTCAAATGTGTGATGGGAAGGAATTAAACGAAGATGAAGAAATGTCAAACCTTCACTTTTTGGGTGAGCACACTCTTTGGAAGGTTAACAAGGTGTCCCTCAACCTCGGCCAGCAAGTCCTTCCTAACCAATGTTTTGAGATACCTGAAGATGCCGCTGTAGTTGAGGCCCTTGTTCATGAAGTTAGTAAATTGATCGTCGGCATATATGGCTAGGTTGTACACGACATTGATTGTTTCTTGATTGAACTGCACCCAATACCCCATGAAAAATACTCTGTCATTACTGGCTGCCTAGAATAGGCCATGAACTCTCGAACGACTAAGGTGGTCGTGGAGTGTAGATCCTTGGCTAGCTTCACCTAGTTCGTCATCATTTGGCGGGTGGCTATATCACCCTCAAACTCGAAGATAATAATATGGTAGTTGTGGGATTTCTTGTCTTCGTGCAACCTTCCAGCTTATGAATTGGGATGTGTCAAACCCCTCTTTCTCAAGGGAGGGAAACTTCATCCTTCTCCTCAAAAGCATATCAAAAAAGAGAAGAGATAATTATCTTGAGGAAAGGGAAGATACATGAAGGCTTCATCAAAAAAATTAAGGCGTACAAAACCATTAGGGTTCCTTCCCAATTTATAGATTCTCAGGTGCCATGACATTGGGCAATGTATTGTGGCACCATACCTGGTTTATAAATCTTTCGAGTGGCCATTAATAACATATGAGTGGGGCACCGCGACGCCCAAGATCGGTCACCCTGCTCCCCTACTCGTGGTGTTGGAGCGTTAAAGCTAAATTGAATTTTGTTAAATGCACACCATTGCATCCCGTTCTAATGTTGCGGCTCCATTAATGGTGGTGGTTGATAGTAGATGTACATCCAATCAAATACAGGGCCATGGCCAAAATGAACTTTTGGCCATGCACGCATAACCCCAATGGTACTTGGAAAGATCTAAAGACCTCATAAGGGCTAAAATTTATGCCAACACCTACCTGAATCAATAATGCTCGCCTTAATATATGTTTTGAGGCACTTTGTTTCTCCTTTCTATGGAATAAGTCCTTATTTCCTAAACTTTTGCATGGTATTGTGTGTTAGAATATAAGTCTAAACATTATAATAAAATAAAGAACTCAAATATAAATAAACCTCAATTTATAAAATATAAAGTTTAACACAAGATTGATTAGAGTGCTACTATGTTTCTCAGTATCAAAGCATTACATAGCCTTCATCATATGAAAATGATTCTGACTTGAGCTATCATAATTAATTTTCAAATATATAGCAATCTTAAATCTAAAAATTAAAATTTAAAGTGACACGCGCCACTGTTTTAATTGAAACTATTCTAAGAAGATTAATTCTCCTTTGATGTACTTAATTACAGAGGTTTGCTCTTGTTGGAAACTTTACCCTAGACTAAAACAAACATTACCCTAATCAAGCAAGGGGGAAAAATTTTTTTGCACAATTTTGCCAATTTTATATTTTTTATTAGGCGATTGGATCTATTTCATAAAAGTATCTCCACTTTTCGAGATAGGATAAGAGAAAAATATTTGGTTCATGCAAACACTCCAATTTTATATTTTTCATTAGGTGATTGGATCAATTACATTAAAAAAAAACTATCTTTCAAGATAGTACATCATTTTTAATATTGTTTTCAATCTTCTAAATATGAAATTTCAGAATTTGTCATGTTACAATTTAATCCCACCAAAACTCAAAAACTCAAAATCACTGAAATGCTTTCAAATCCTTTTCAGTTGAGGATAATTGAAAGAAAATTTACTGATAAGGAAAAACTCATATGGGCTGAAAAGGTACATTATCCCTTCAAAAGTCAACATCACAATAAGAATATCACTAAATTTAAAGTTAGACTTAATACCAACATAGACAAAACCTAAAGAATGCTCTCCAATCAATGTATCTACGAATGATCTATTAGATGTAGAATTTGAATTAGGATCATGAGAGGAGTTAGAGAGAACATCATTTGAAAGGCTACAAAAAATTACTATAGTCCAGTAGGCTAGAAATGTAAAATATAAAAGGGTGACAATGTACAAATGTAATTCATCACATTGAAAGGATAAAACGAGGCATCAGTTTGAAATGATAAGAAACCTTGGCGAGGGCTATCATGACCTGTATTGATAAAATTAAATGGCTTTATCACTATGATTTGTTCTAGCAACAAGGTTGAAGGGGCCATCAACAAACAATTGAGTAGGTTTATCACTATTACGATATATGAACATTGTATAATAATTTTATATTTATCTACTTTATAGTATATAAAATAGATATTATACAATAGATATTATTTATAAATAATTGTCATCTCCTATGCATTGTATGAACATAAAACTGTGTCGACAAAAATTGAGCTTTTTAGAGAACCCATGATAAGTTAACATTTTAGAGTATATTTTATGTTAACATTTTTTAAACAATATGGCTTGCAAGCTGATAAGTCGAGCAAATGGTAGCTCGGGCTCGACTTGTTATCCGGTCAGCTTAACTCATAGGTCATTTATCTAGTGGACTTAAAGCCAATTAAATCAAGTACAATAATAATAACATTGCCAGATCACGAACTGCAATTAAATCAAATAAAAAAGTAAACTCATAAGTTGATCAAAATTGAGTCATACAATGTCTTGTAACAAATAAAATGCTCTTATTTAACGAAACATATATACTTTACAACAGTCCAAACGTTACATTATCGTCTGTTCTGTCAAGAATTTCTCAATTTCCGAAACGCAGTCAGCACAGCCAAAAATCGCAATGCCAAACACCAAAAAAGAAAGAAAGAAGGAAATTCAAAAGACTTGAAATTAAGATGTAAAGAGAGGAAAAAAGGCATATAGTCCTGTTTGGAAAACAGCCAAACCTCTCATGAGTTGATCTCGGATTANTTCATCTCCTATGCATTGTATGAACATAAAACTGTGTCAACAAAAATTGAGCTTTTTAGAGAACCCATGATAAAATGGCCAAAGAAGATTTCATAAACTTTCCATTGAATGTGTTTGTTGTTGGTACTTTAGCATATGCATATATATATATATATATATATATATATATATATCAGCTCATGTTAGTGGGTTTCTTTTAGGTGATCTAGAATTTTTATTTTTAAAATGTTATAGTNTTTTTTAAACAATATGACTTGCAAGCTGATAAGTCGAGCAAATGGTAGCTCGGGCTCGACTTGTTATGCGGTCAGCTTAACTCATAGGTCATTTATCTAGTCGACTTAAAGCCAATTAAACCAAGTACAATAATAATAACATTACCAGATCACGAACTGCAATTAAATCAAATAAAAAAGTAAACTCATAAGTTGAAACCAAATTGAGTCATACAATGTCATGTAACAAATAGAATGCTCTTATTTAACGAAACATATATACTTTACAACAGTCCAAACGTTACATTATCGTCCGTTCTGTCAAGAATTTCTCAATTTCCGAAACGCAGTCAGCACAGCCAAAAATTGCAATGCCAAACACCAAAAAAGAAAGAAGGAAGGAAATTCAAAAGACTTGAAATTAAGATATAAAGAGAGGAAAAAAGGCATATAGTCCTGTTTGGAAAACAGCCAAACCTCTCATGAGTTGATCTCGGATTAGTGCATGGAACCAAAGCTGCTGCTCTTCAGAGAATCGCTTGAGATCTTGGGCAGAACGGCCAGGCCAATGAAGCCACCAATTAGAGCTATGCCTGAAGAAAGAGCAAAAGCTGGGATGTTTCCCTTGCCAAAGAGGGCATCCCAAGGACCGGAACCCAGGGAGACGAACACCTGAATATCACATCAGGTATGGTGAGAATTGAGCATGATAAAATATTTTGATTGATACAGACTTGGGGGATGTTTGGCAGCGTCGTTTGATAGGGTTTATCACCGGATTTATTAAATCAAGTCAAATGATTAAATGCAGAAATGGAGGAATTTCGTGCTTCTGTGAATGTTTGGATTTAGCGTCCCAATTTTTGGATTTATTAAATCCAAGGGTAGGGTGGATTTGACAGGTTTGCGATTTAGAAATTCGCTAAATCCCGCCTTAGAGTTTGTTTGGGATTAATTTTGTATTTTATTTTTTATTTTTATTTTTGCTTTTATTTTAAAAACATGTTTCTCTTTTTGCATATTTTATTCTTTTATTTCTAAAAATAAATTAACTTGATTTTAAATACACTTAAAACATGTAAAAGCTATTTTGAGTATTTTTAAAAACAGCTAAACATGTTATATCATACTGAATATCGTTTATTTAAAATCAAATCATAAACAAAACAAAATAAAAAATCAAAATCAAAATCAAAAGTCATCCTGAAAGCCCCCTTATATTTTTTTATTTTTTGTTGTTAAAAACATGTTTTGTATATTAATCATGATATTTTTTTATTTTTAAAAATAAAAAGAGCTTATTTTCTTAATACTCAAAGCATATATATATATATATATATATATGAAAGTTCAGGTGTCAGATATGCAAATGCATAAGAATTGTGTGCTATGTATCTAAATTTTTCAAAATATGCTTAAAAAATACAACAAACAAACATGTCCTTAATAATAAAAGCAAAAAAAAAAAAAATCCCAAAACCTAGTTTATCATTTAGGTGTTTTGAATGTTTTTAAAATTAACTAAATATGTTTCATTGCAAATCAAGAAAAATTAAATAAATAAAAAANGTACTATAAATTCAAGCACAATGTTACAAAAGTAAAATTCTTTGAATTCAAGTATGAATAACAACAAACTTATATTGTTTTCCATTAATTTCCTTCCCTGATAATCAAATCAAAATTCAATTTAGGAATTAACACTAGAACCATAATCAATTGGAGACTTTTTAGTTCAATAGCATATAATATTTGTGTCAAGTTATTATATATTACCAAATAAAGTAAAAAGGCTAAGAAAATAACATATAGATTACAAAAAAAATTCAAGATGAAAAAAAAAGATTATTATTTTATTTTTTATTTTTATTATTATTATTTTTTATGCTGGCAAAGCAGGTGCTCTAACTCTACCCACAAAGATTCTTCACTTTATTTCCAACCAATATACTATAAATTCAAGCACAATGTTACAAAAGTAAAATACTTTGAATTCAAGTATGAATAACAACAAACTTATATTGTTTTCCATTAATTTCCTTCCCTGATAATCAAATCAAAATTCAATTTAGGAATTAACACTAGAACCATAATCAATTGGAGACTTTTTAGTTCAATAGCATATAATATTTGTGTCAAGTTATTATATATTACCAAATAAAGTAAAAAGACTAAGAAAATAACATATAGATTACAAAAAAAATTCAAGATGAAAAAAAAAGATTATTATTTTATTTTTTATTTTTATTATTATTATTTTTTATGCTGGCAAAGCAGGTGCTCTAACTCTACCCACAAAGATTCTTCACTTTATTTCCAACCAATATACTATAAATTCAAGCACAATGTTACAAAAGTAAAATACTTTGAATTCAAGTATGAATAACAACAAACTTATATTGTTTTCCATTAATTTCCTTCCCTGATAATCAAATCAAAATTCAATTTAGGAATTAACACTAGAACCATAATCAATTGGAGACTTTTTAGTTCAATAGCATATAATATTTGTGTCAAGTTATTATATATTACCAAATAAAGTAAAAAGGCTAAGAAAATAACATATAGATTACAAAAAAAATTCAAGATGAAAAAAAAAGATTATTATTTTATTTTTTATTTTTATTATTATTATTTTTTATGCTGGCAAAGCAGGTGCTCTAACTCTACCCACAAAGATTCTTCACTTTATTTCCAACCAATATACTATAAATTCAAGCACAATGTTACAAAAGTAAAATACTTTGAATTCAAGTATGAATAACAACAAACTTATATTGTTTTCCATTAATTTCCTTCCCTGATAATCAAATCAAAATTCAATTTAGGAATTAACACTAGAACCATAATCAATTGGAGACTTTTTAGTTCAATAGCATATAATATTTGTGTCAAGTTATTATATATTACCAAATAAAGTAAAAAGGCTAAGAAAATAACATATAGATTACAAAAAAAATTCAAGATGAAAAAAAAAGATTATTATTTTATTTTTTATTTTTATTATTATTATTTTTTATGCTGGCAAAGCAGGTGCTCTAACTCTACCCACAAAGATTCTTCACTTTATTTCCAACCAATATACTATAAATTCAAGCACAATGTTACAAAAGTAAAATACTTTGAATTCAAGTATGAATAACAACAAACTTATATTGTTTTCCATTAATTTCCTTCCCTGATAATCAAATCAAAATTCAATTTAGGAATTAACACTAGAACCATAATCAATTGGAGACTTTTTAGTTCAATAGCATATAATATTTGTGTCAAGTTATTATATATTACCAAATAAAGTAAAAAGGCTAAGAAAATAACATATAGATTACAAAAAAAATTCAAGATGAAAAAAAAAGATTATTATTTTATTTTTTATTTTTATTATTATTATTTTTTATGCTGGCAAAGCAGGTGCTCTAACTCTACCCACAAAGATTCTTCACTTTATTTCCAACCAATATACTATAAATTCAAGCACAATGTTACAAAAGTAAAATACTTTGAATTCAAGTATGAATAACAACAAACTTATATTGTTTTCCATTAATTTCCTTCCCTGATAATCAAATCAAAATTCAATTTAGGAATTAACACTAGAACCATAATCAATTGGAGACTTTTTAGTTCAATAGCATATAATATTTGTGTCAAGTTATTATATATTACCAAATAAAGTAAAAAGGCTAAGAAAATAACATATAGATTACAAAAAAAATTCAAGATGAAAAAAAAAGATTATTATTTTATTTTTTATTTTTATTATTATTATTTTTTATGCTGGCAAAGCAGGTGCTCTAACTCTACCCACAAAGATTCTTCACTTTATTTCCAACCAATATACTATAAATTCAAGCACAATGTTACAAAAGTAAAATACTTTGAATTCAAGTATGAATAACAACAAACTTATATTGTTTTCCATTAATTTCCTTCCCTGATAATCAAATCAAAATTCAATTTAGGAATTAACACTAGAACCATAATCAATTGGAGACTTTTTAGTTCAATAGCATATAATATTTGTGTCAAGTTATTATATATTACCAAATAAAGTAAAAAGGCTAAGAAAATAACATATAGATTACAAAAAAAATTCAAGATGAAAAAAAAAGGGCAAAAGTGAAGAAAATTACTAATTTTGAAAATAAATAAATAAATAAATGGAGCACTTAAGGATTAGTACCAAGTCTCTTGATGACTAAAACCCCAGTGAAAATATCATTAGAATCATCCCTAAAGATGCTTTAACACTAATTAGTGTCTAAAGACAAAATAAATAGCCAAAACATAACATGGGGCCTCAACCCCCACACCACTGGCAAAGTCAATGGTATATAGGCCCACTACCACCACAAGCTTCCAAAAAAAATTAATAACAAAGAACTCATATTTGTTCTTTCACTAAAATTGTCACACCATAAGCTTCATGGTAAGGCTAAACTGAATTTGGGTCAGCATATTTAACAATCTTCATCTTGATGTGAATTCTACATCAAGGAATAAAGCTTTGATGAGCTCTCTCCTCTCTTCTACAACAACTACTCATAAGGGCAAAACTCAACAAAATATCAATCAAGTCTAAACAATCATCAAATTTGAACATAGAGAGTGCCTGAGTCATATAATAACAAGATTATCACGAGTACTTATCTTACTCACAATATTACCAAGAGTGATAATTTCACAAATAAAATAATAAAGGACATAAATGTGTTTATTTCTTTCAAAAAAGCATTGATATTTAGTGAACAACTAGTAATCTGACCATCAAAAATCACTATGATAACCTCAAGTCTTCATGTAGCTCTCCAAACAAATATTTGAACCAAATAATTTATTTACATAAGCTTCGAATATTGGCACATACTGAACTTCAGTTGTATACAATGTCATCATAATCTGTAAAATAGCCCTTAATAAACCTTTGATGAGCTATCTCGTCTCTCCTACAACAACTTCTCATAAGGGCAAAACTAAACCATGGATATCAATCAAGTCCAAACAATCCTCAAATTTGAATATAGAGAGTGCCTGAGTGATTATATTAACAAGATTATCACGAGTACTTATCTTGCTCAAAACATTACCATGAGTGATAACTTCACAAATAAAAAATAATGAACATAAATGAATTTATTTCTTTCATAAAATCTTTGATATTTAGTGAACAAATAGTAATCTAACTATCGCAAATCACTATGATAACCTTCAGTCTTCATGAAGCTCTCCAAACAAACATTTGAACCGAATAATTTCTTTACTTAAGCTTCGGATATTGGCATGTACTGAACTTTAGCTATATTCAATGCCATCATAATCTGTAAAATAGCCCTTTTAGTTAAGAGCACAACAACCAATAACAAATACATAGCCTGTAAGTGATCTTTTCAAAAAAATATCTTCAGTAATGTCTAAATTAACATAGTTGATAACTATATTTATAATCTTCTTAAAACATAAACAAATATTTGTAGTTCCATGCAAGAACCTGAGAATTTACTAGACCTCTATCTATTACTCATTACTAGGAATAATTAAGTGCCTATCTATCTTTCCAATGTTTCATCTAAAATTCAATGTTGATTTACAATTTAACTTCTTAATTCTCCCTTATTTTTGGCAATTATCAACATATCAATAAAATATAAGATTATGTTGACAAAATCATCCATCGCTATTCCTCTTGAAGTAGACACAATTGTCATAACTACTTTTCTTAAACACATGAATGATCATAGATGAGTCAAAATTTTTATAATGTCATCTAAAAATTATATCAAATTGTAAAGAGACTTCTTTAACAAACAAGTAATATTTTTAATTTGTAATCACGAAGCACTTTTTAATTTGTAATCATGAAGCATTGCTACATATAAATAATTTCCTTGAGCTCTTTACATAAAAAATATAATCTTTCCACGTAATTGCTCAAGCTCAAGATCACTGTTAGTCCCAATATGAAATAAAGCTTAAATTGAGCCATGCTAACTCTTAGAAAGAACATATTTGTAAAATCTATACTTAGATGTTGACTGATCTCTTTGTAACTAATTTAAGCTTCTATCTTACACCTTAATTCCCGGTGTACCTTTATTTCTCTTAAACACCTATTTGTCACAGACAATTTTCTTCCCTCGAATTAGCATATAAATAAATTCCAAAAGCTATTCTTGTGTGGGCATTTTTTTCTTTTCTTGCATAGTTATCTTTCACTAATAAGAATCAACTAAATTAATTATTTATATAGCTAGAAAGTTCCTTACCAAACTTTGGACTTCAGTATTCTTATGCGAGAATTTATCTCATCATCATCAACATCAACAACACTAAGCCTTTATCCCACTAAGTGGGGTCAGATACATGAATTCTTCTTCTCCATTGTGTTCTGTTGAGCATCATATTTTCATTTAATTCTAATAAATTAAGATCATTTTTTATACAATATGCCCAAGTCTTTTTAGGTCAATCTCTACCTTTCTTAACACAAGTCGAATCTAAAACATTTATTATTCAAATTGTATCATCAGATGGTCAACATTTAATGTAGTCCAAACATTTAAGATGACTCCTGTAATCTTGTATGGCAGTGGAGCTACATCAACCCTTTGACGGATACATTTATTTCGCATTTTGTCTCTAAGTGTCGAGTTACTCATCCACCTAAGTATTCTCATCTCAGCAACACTTAACTTAGTTTTATGCTTCTTTTTTAAAGGACAACATTCCGTGACATAAAGTATTGCAAATTTCATCACCATCTTATAAAATTTTTTTAAGCCTAAGCCATACTTTTCTGTGCATTCCTCCACTTCAACCAACCAACTTGAATTCTACCAATAACATCCCCATCTATATCACCATCACTTTAAATAACAAACCCAATATATCTAAAACATTCAAACTTTTTAATGATTTGATCACTCATAGTAACAACTCTGCCACTAAATCTACTACTACTAAAATTACATTCCTTGTTTTCAATTGGCCTTTAGATTCTAATGTAAACCTCCATAATTCAAGTTTTTCTTAAACTTTTTCTCTAGTTGTATCCACAAGAAGGATATCATTAACGAAAAGCATGCAACAAGGTACGTCCTCCTATAAATATCCAGTAAGAGTATCCAAAATTAAAGCGAAAAAGATATGAGCTTAAAGTTATCCCTGATGTAATCCAGCTGAAATAGGAAAATACTTAGTCAATCCTTTTTTTGTTCAAACACAAGTAACACCTCTAGCATACATATTTTTAATGACTTGAACATAAGTCATATCAACACCTTTCTTTCTAGAATTTTCCAAAGAACTTATCTTTGAAATTTTTCGTAAGCTTTATTTAAATCAATAAAAATTATATGTAGATCCTCATTACTCTTTTTGTACTTCACCATAAAACCTTTCAATAATTGTATAGCCTCCATGATAGACTTGTCCAGCATAAATCCAAATTGATTATGAGAAATCTTTGTATCACGTCTTAACCAATAATTAATTACTCTCTCCAGTAACTTTAATCTATGACAAATTAACTTAATCCTCTATAATTTGCACTCTTGTGTGTCCCCTTTATTCTTAAAAAAAACGACCAAAATACTCTTCCTCCACTCCTCAGGCATATTTTTAGTTTATAAAATAATATCAGAATGTTTAGTCCGTCGAAAAACTCTCAAATCTCTTAAATATTTTCACACATCTATTTGGATACCATCAGGTCTTACTGATTTTCCACCCTTCATTTTCTTTAAAGTCTTTTCAACTTACTTTTTACTAATGCAATGGCAAAAATAAAAAGTTTTAGTATTGTTAAGAATATTAACACCACTAAGATCAATCGTATTTTCAAAAACTTCATTGAAAATTTTATCAAAATATCTCACACCTATGTTGAATATCTTACTCTAAGAATTAAAAGTACTTTTCTATTCTCATTTTTAATATATTTTACTTGAATTAAATTTTAATTTTTCTTTTCCCTTTATTTGGCTAATTTATCAATACATTTTTCACCATTTTTAGTATCTAATATATAATAAAGATTGCTAAAAACAGAATTCCTAACATCACAAATTGTTTTTCTAGACTTCATACGAGTAATCTTATATGCTGCCTAAGTTTTTACATTTAAAACACTTTTATAACAAAACTTTTAATATTTTATCTTTTCTTGCACATTATTATTTCACCATTAACTATATTTAT
Source organism: Phalaenopsis hybrid cultivar (assembly GCA_002079205.1). Lineage (NCBI taxonomy): Eukaryota > Viridiplantae > Streptophyta > Magnoliopsida > Asparagales > Orchidaceae > Phalaenopsis > Phalaenopsis hybrid cultivar. The sequence goes on from JXCR01005143.1 coordinate 220,085, forward strand.
TCATAATTTTTTATTCTTTAAGTTTATTTTTTACTTTATCCCACGTAGAATTAGATTCCTCATAAATATCCCAAATCTTGAAATCTTGAAATTTACTCATAAAAATATTTGTATATGTGTCTTTTAAATATCTCCATCTAATTTTATAACAATGTTTTATTGTATTTTTTTTCCTTCTAACTCTCATCATAAAATCCAGAACTAATAATCGATGTTGAGTACTTAAATTTTTGTTGGAAAGACCTTATAATCTTTATATTCATGGCGATAAATTTTTCTCACAACAAAATAATCAATTTATGTTCTATTAGATTCATTCTTATAAATGATAATATGTTCATCTCTATTCTTAAATAAATTATCAGCGATAACAAAATCATAAGCTAAAACAAAATCTAATATAGTCTTACCCACCTAATCTTAAATTTTATGTTATGTTGTGGAGCCTAATTGGAACACCCACGAGCAGCAAGTACTCGGGCACACCAGCACCCACTACTGGAGTCAACTTTCTCTCAAATAGAGCTCCCGACGCCGACATCGGGCTATGGGAGCCCAGTGGATATTGCTCACAGAGTCGGGGGCGCCCCTGTGCCTCTTTATGGGTGCTTAAGCACCAAATGTGGGTGCTTAGGCCTCCAATACAAGCGTCGGGAAGCCTACTTCTAGAGCGCTTAGTGCTCAAGCACTAAGTTCGAGCGCCTATACGCCCAGAGCAGTTAACACGGGATTTTTTGGTATAACTCTTGATTTTCAGTGGTGTAAGGTATCGCTAGAACCTTTCCTTCCTTTAGATTCTTCGATTGTGTTCCTCCCAGTGAATTTAAGATGAGTCGAAGAGGTGGATTTCTGTAATTCAGTGTGATTCTTGCATTGGAATAAAAAAAAATAAAATTGTAGAGTGAGTCCTGTAAGTTTCCTTATATGTAAAGAGAAAATTGGTGTGAGTTATTTGAAAAACTCTTTGATTTCATAATGGAATTTTTTTGGTGATGTGACTCCGTGAATTTTTCCCTTTCTCGGGTTTTTTCAAGTTAAAATCTTGTGTTCACTTTCTGGTTTTACTTTGATTGTACTTTCAATTAGATTTTGCTCTAATTTATCTTGAATTTTTGTGATCTTATTATTTTGTGGTGTGGTTTAGTTTCTAATTAATCCTAAGCCCCAGTAAAGTTGGGAATTATTTATATATTCCTATCAAACTGGTATCAGAGTGGTGGTTTGACTCGAGCAGGAGAAATGACCAAAGAAGCAAAGTTCAAAGTGAAGAAGTTTAATGAGAAGGACTTCGCATTCTAGAAGATGCAGGAGGAGGATTGTTGTCTCCGAAAAAGTTAAAATTGCCACTACAAGGAATTACCAAAAAGCCCCAGTCTATGCCTATGGAGGAATGGGAAGTGTTAGATCAAAATGCGCTAGGTTTGATCAAGGTTGTCACTTTCTTCATTTGTTTCGTTCAACATTGTAAATAAGAAAACTATGGTGGATCTCATAATGATACTAGCCAAGATGTAAGAAAAACCTTCTGCTTCAAATAAGGCTTTTCTGATAAGAAGTTATTCAATATGAAGATGGTGGAAGTCAATTCAGTGACAGAGCATCTCAATAACTTCAACACTATGACGACCTAGTTGTATTCTGTGGAGAACAAGTTTGATGATGAGGTCAGAGCACTGGTTATATATCTTCATTGTTGGATAACTGGGATGGTTTGGTAACGACGTTGAGTAATTCTTCTTGGTTTTGAAGTTAAACTTCGATGACATTGTGGGTCTGATACTGAATGAAGTTTGCAGAAAAGTAGCGAGAGGTGAATCTTCAGTTCTGCATTGAATGCTAATAATAAAGGATTCTGAACAGTAATACAGGTAAAAGCGGATCCAAGTTCAGAAAGAGAAAATCAAGGTCAGGCAAAGGAAATAGCAAAGGAGAATGTTGAAACTGCGGTAGGAAAGAGTATTTCAAGAAGGACTTCAAAGTTCCAAAAAAAGCTGGTAGTGGAGGACAAGAAAGAAGTCTCTCTACAAATATCTCCACTAGTGAAATACAAAATGACTCCCTGGCGTTATCCTTCTTAGTCAACACTGAATCTTGAATAGTAGATTCAAGTGTCTCATTTCATGCTTGCCCCAATAAAGAGGTATTTAAAAACTATACTTAGAGTAATTTAAGGAAGGTTTATTTGGGAGATAATAAGGTCTGCAACATAGTAAACAAGAGTGATGTTCATATCAGGTTGTCGAATGAAATAGTTTGAAAGATTGCTGAAGTTATAAATGTTTCAATTTTGAAGAGAAATCTCATCTCTTTTAACCAGCTACCAAAGTCAGAACTCATCGTGATTACTTTCACAGGTGATTCATGAAAGGTGATTAGGGGGACATTAGTGATGGCTAGGGGCTAAATTGAAGACACCTTTTATCTGATCAATAAAATGGTTGATTTCATTGATATGGCTGGAACCAAGGTGGATGCAGGTCTGTGGCACCATGAGCTCAGTCATATCAGCAAGAAAGGTATGAAGTCCCTTCTTTTTAAAAATAAACTTCAGGTTCTGAAATTAGTTGATTGAATTTATGTGAAGACTGTATATATGGAAAGCAGAAGAAAGTTTCTTTCTCTAAGAGCAGCTAGTAGTGAAATCAAGGAAACTGAAGTTAGTGCATACTGATGTATGGGGTCCTACTCCAGTTCAATCAATTGGAGGTTCTCATTATTTTGACACGTTAATTAATTATCACACGAGAAAGGTATGAGTTTATTTCTGAAAATAAAAATAAGATGTATTTAATGTTTTTAAGAAGTGGAAGGTTATGACAGAAAATGACAAAAGTTTGAAGCTGAAATGGCATAGATTAGATAATAAGGCTAGTATCATGATCAAAAGTTCAGGAATCGTTGTGCTACTAAGGCGGTCAGCCATGAGTTCACTGTCCCAATGACACCTCAGTAGAATGGTGTGGCTGAGCGCATGAAAAAAACAATCACGGAGCATGGTAAGAGCATGAGGTTGCATGCAGGCTTGCCAAAACAGTTTTGGGTTGAAGCATCAAAGGCAATAGTTTATCTATAAATCGTAGTCCATAAGTATCTTTGGAGGAAGGCTTGCCTGAAAAAGCCTGGAGTGACAAAAAGGTAAATCTATCTCATTTAAGAGTGTTAGGGTGTTTTGCATTTGTGCATGTTAATGCAGGTTCCAAGAGCAAGCTTGACTCAAAATCTGTAAAGTGCACCATTATTGAATATGGCTCAGATAAATTTGGATATAAATTTTGAGATTACCAAAATAAAAAATTCATCAAGAGCAGAAATGTTACTTTCAATGAAACATAGATATACAAGAACAAGGAAAAAACTCAGGACAACCCGTCAGCTACTTCTGAAGAATCAAAAAATGTTGAGATTGAATACAATGGTGATCGAGAGAGTGGAGAAAAAACTAGTGCTCAACCAAAATGAGTACTGGAAGTTCCTCAGTTGTTTACTACTGAATTCAGAAGATCTAATAGAGTGATATGACTCGTACATAGTTATTCTCCTTTTGTGTCCTATTTGTTACAAACTGATAACGTGAACCATAGTGCCTTGAGGAAGTCACTTAAGTTGAAGACTCAAGGGAGTGAAAGCATTCCATTGATGAAGAAATGCAATCCTTAGTCAAATTAGACTTAGAATTTAACGGTTCCACCAAATAGCAAAACAGTACTACACAACAAGTGGGTCTACATGCTGAAAGAGGAATCAGATGGTAGCAAGCGCTACAAGACAAGGCTTATTGTGAAGGATTTTCAGAGAAAGAAGGAGCAGACTATACAGAGAACTTTTCTCCAGTTGTAAAGATGATGACCGTCAAGGTTGTATTAAGTCTAGTAGCAGAAGAAGTTCAACATCTGGAGCAGGTGGATGTAAAAATAGCTTTCTTACATGGAGATCTGAACAAGGAGCTATACATGGTACAACCACAATGTTACAAGTTTTCAGGAAAAGAAGGTTTGGTCTGTAGATTGAAGAAGAGCTTTTATGACTTGAAGTAAGCCCCGAGACAGTGGTACAAAAGGTTTGACAGGTTCATCTCAGACAACGGGTACTTGAAATGTTAGACAGGCCACTGCTAATTCATCAAACACTTTGATAATTGTTTTATCTTGCTTCTCTTATATGTCAATGACTAGTTAATTGTAGATATGGAGAAAATCAAGAACTTGAAAAAAAAAGTTATCAAGTGAGTTGGAGATAAAGGAATTGAGTCCAACCAAGAAGATCCTTAACATGAGAATCAATAGGGACACGAGTGCGGGAATTCTGAAGTTGTCTCAGGCAAAGTATGTTGAAAGACCTAACAAAAATTCAATGTAAGGCGAAACTAGTTAGCACTCCCTTAGGTAGTCACTTCAAACTATAGAAGGAGTTATAACTCTGAAGCATAGCAAGCACAGATGGTGAGAACTCCATATGCTTCAACAATTGAAAATTTGATGTATGTGAGCATTTGTACCTGGCCAGATATTACATATGCAGTGGGATGGTCATAATGTATATGGGCAATCCAAGCAGACATCATTGGGAGACAGTAAGGTGGATGCTCAGATATTTAAGGAGAATAGTCAACATGGCACTTTGTTATGGAATTGCGGGGATTAGCCTATAGGGATTTGTAGATTCGGATATGGCAGAAGATGTGGATAGTAGGAGAAGTACAACGAGGTATAGCTTTACATTGGGTAACACAACAGTGAGTGGTTTCCAAGTTGCAGAAGAACGTTGCACTTTTAACTATGAAGGCTAAATATATTGGTATCATTGAGGCTAGTAGGGAGATGGCTTGGCTACAGAATTTCATGCCAGAATTGAGCAAGGAGTAAGGGAATGGAAAACTCTACAATGACAGTATGAGTGCAATTCATCTTACTAAGAACGTTGCTTTTCATACTAGAACAAAAGACATTCAGCCGAGCTATTGCACTTTTAACTAGAAGATGAACAGTTATTTCTGGAGAAGATACACACAACTGAGAATCATGCATATTTGTTAACAAAAGCAATGGCTATTGAGAAATTGAAGCTATGTTTGACTTTTGGGATTCATGAAGTTGAGATTAGGGTGAGCCACACCACAGTATATGGCCACGTTACGTGACTATAAAGGCAATTCAGATGGAGTTGCAGGTACAAAGGTCTAGACTTGGTGCAATCAGTCTCCAAGTGGGATATTGTTATCTTGTGGAGCTTGATTGGAACACCCACGAGCAACAAGTATTTAGGTGCACTGGCACCTACTACTGGCGTTGACTTTCTCTCACACAACGCCTAGCGACAAGGCGTTGGGCTATGAGCGCTTAAGCACCCATTACAGGCTGCTTACAGAGTCGAGGGCGCTCCTGTGCCCTCTTATGGGTGCTAAGGCACCAAATATGAGCTCTTCACTGGGATGCCTGCTTCCAAAGCAATTGTCGCTCAAACTCCAAGTCCGGGGATCTATGCGCCCGGAGCTATTAACACGAGATTTTTTGGTATAACTCTCGATTTTGAGCGACATAAGGCATCGCTAGACCATTTTTTTCTTTTGGTTTCTTCAATTGTGTTCCTCCCGGTGAAGGTAAGAAGAGTCCAATGTCAAAGTTTTGCGTGAATAAACTAAATTGTGAATAGGCTCGATCCATTTTCCCTTTGCTTTCATTCCATTAAATAATAATCTTACAATCTATTTTAGGTACAAAATATTATATATAATCTATTTTAGCTAACTTAATAATGCATATTCATAATATAAATATTCAACTAACAGAAAAATAAATCAAAATAAAAAAATTAGAAATAATTTAAATAAGGAAGCTCCTAATTATAGAAAATTCCTAATTTAGCTACATGATTTTCGTCCTTCCTGATTGACTTCCCCCTCAATTTGATGTTGATTGATCGAGAAGCATCAGTTTGCCAACAAGAAACTTTGTCGAGACCAACAATCCTCAAGCTGTGAGTGCTGAAGCCGAGAAAGTCTAAACCTCAGAGACAACTCCTAAACCATAATATGATTTGAGCAAATAAAAGCAAGAAATCCTCTATCTTTGTTGTCCAGAAATCCAAATCATTCGCACAAGAAGGATTCACTTCCAGTTACACGATTGAAATGTTAGCGATTATAGTCCACAAGAAGGATCTAGTTACACGATCCAAATAATACCGATCATAGCCCACAAGTAGGATTCAATTACACGATCAAAATACTACAGATCATAGCCCACAAGTAGGATCCGCGCCCTGTTATACGATCCATATGCTATTGATTCTTCCGATGACAACGAGGTTGATTTGTTCCCTGATCTTCATGCCAAAAGTGTTGAAGTTGAGATCAGACGTACAGATGAAAAAAATGAAATGTCTCATCGGCGTGCAGATGAAGGTAACGAAGAAGCAAGAGCCGCTGCTGGCGGAGTTCGAATGAAGGAGTGGCTCTGTCGAGACCGGCCAAGTCGAAGAGGAAGACAAAGTAGAATGAAGACAACGTAGGTGAAGAAATAATCAGACATAGAACAAACGACGCCGAACAATTCACGTTGGGTTCACCAAAGGAGCAGACGGACAAAGTAGTCACGGCGGATGAAGATCCCTCCAAACGATTCCAAGGCAAAGCTTGCAGACTCGTGTCTGCTTCCGTTGCGAGGGGCTTCGTCAGATGGTCGTCAGATGGGCGAATTAAGGCAAGGAAATAGTTCCTCCAACGACTACTCGTGGATAGGGAATAAATTTGGCTCTGATACCATGTCAAAGTTTTGCGTGAATAGGCTGAATTCTAAATAGGCTCGATCCTTTTTCCCTTTGCTTTTATTCCATTAAATAATAATCTCACAATATATTTTAGGTACAAAATATTTTGTATAATCTATTTAAGATAACGAAATAATGCATATTCATAATCTAAATATTCAGCAAACAGAGAAATAAATCAGAATAAAGAAATTGGAAATAATTTAAATAAGGAACCTCCTAATTATAGAAAACTCCTAATTTAGTTGTCTGATTTCCGTCCTTTCTGATTGACATTGAAAATGTGAATTTCGGTAATTCAACGTGATTCTTGCGTTGGATTAGAAGAAGGAAGATTGTGGAGTGAGTCCTGTAATTTTTCTTTTGTGTTGAGAAAAAAATGGTGCAAGTTTTCTATAAAACCCTTTGATTTCATAGTGGAATTTTTTTGGTGGCGTGGCTTTTTGTTTTTTCCCGTTCTCATATTTTCCCACATAAAAATCTTGTGTTCACTTTCTGGTTTTGCTTTGTTTGTGCTTTCATTTAAATTTTGTTACAATTTATCTCAAATTTGTGCAATCCTATTATTCCGCTGTGTGGTTTAGTTTCTAATTGATTCTAAGCCCCAGTAAAGTTGAGAATTATTTCTATATTCCTATCAGTTTACCTTCTTCACCCAACATAGCTATAAGAGCACAAATGCTGCTTCAAACTCAATTGTGATAAGACTTCTTTTATGCACAAATGCTTCAATTTTAGCTATTACACAATGGAAAAAGCTTCTCCTTCAAAATGTCATGTAGAATCTAATTCGATTTAAGAAAATAAATTTAGGATAAAACTTTTTTATGCTTATGTTGTTACCCATCCGACATCCACATAAACAAATTTTGTCAAAATTTAACAACGCATCATCTAAACTCATAAACATCAATCAATAAAGCTGGTATGCTAACCCATCAAAGCAAAAATATGGTGCTGCAATTCAAAAATAGAATATCGGACTTCATTATTTGCATTGTTAAAATCAAAACCAACGCTCTAATATCACTTTTACGAAATTAATATGATAAGCAGTAAAAGAAAAAGAAGAATACAAAATTTCATACGATAACCAAGTAATAGATGAGAATAAAATCACAAATTTCGAAAAAAAAATCCAAAAGAACTGGAGCACTTAAAGAGTGGGATGACAAAATCTTATCGCATGTGAAATCCTAGAGAAAATACACAGACATAGACGCGTACAAGCAAAATTTAATAAATCAGACTAAAAATAATTTAACAATAATTAACCCTAATTGGTAATTTCAAAACCACGAGTATCTTAAAATCCTACTATAATAAGTTATAAATGTTGGTTAAATTTGTTGATGGCTGGTTGATTGCACCACCTTCCGCATCAACAGGAAGGTCAGATAATAGCCTTATTGAAAAAAACAGAAAATTAAAGATTAATTCCAAAATCTTCAGATCGCGCATTCCAATTTGTTAATATTTAAACANACAACAAAGAGTACACACGGCTCCATCACAACCCCCACACGGCCACAACCCAATCCCAAGATAACGACTAACCAGACAAAAACCACTCCCCATCATAGCCAGAAGACAACCCTCACATGCACAAAGAAACCCCCATCACAGGCAGAAGACAACTCCCATCCCAGCCACAAACCAACCACAAAGATGCACATAACCCTAAACACAGAGCACACACCACAACCAACCACAACACAGAGCACACACAACTCCATCACAGCCCCCACACAGTCATAACCCAATCCCAAGATAACCACCAACCAAGTAGAAACCACCCCCCCATCACAACCATAAACTGCCCCCCATCATAGCCAGAAAACAACCCTCACAGGCAGAAAACAACCCCCATCCCAGCCACAAACTAACCACAGAGATGCCCACAACCATAAACACAGAAAACACACCACAACCAACCATAACACAGAGCACACACAACCCCATCACAACTCCCACACAGCCATAACCCAATTCCAAGATAACCACCAACCAGGCAGAAACTATCCCCATCACAGCCACAAACCACCCTCATCATAGCCAAAAAATAGCCCTCATCACAAGCACAAAGCAACCTCCATCATAGCCACCCCCCCCCCCATCATAATCC
>JXCR01005150.1:0-10859 GCA_002079205.1 Phalaenopsis hybrid cultivar
CTAATGTCAGTAAGGCTTAACAGTTAATTAAGTCTAAATGAGATAGACTTGTTTAAGGTTTAAAGGTTGTTAAGCCTAATGTAGGTAAGGCTTAATGTTATTAATTAGACCAAATAAGGGTTAGAAATAATTGACGTTTATTGTGTTAAACCTAATGTAATTAAGTTATAACGGAGTTTAGTTAGGCCTAAATGTGGTTTAGAACTAATAAGGATTTGTTGAGTTAAACCTAAGGTAGTTAATGTTTAACTAAGGTTTAAATAAGTCTAGTTCTGGTTTAGACCTAATTAGGATTTGTTGAGTTAAACCTAATGTAGTTAAGGTTTAATTGCGGTTTAATTAGGTCTAATTGTGGTTTAGACCGAATTAGGATTTGTTGAGTTAAACCTAATGTTGTTAAGGTTTAACTAAGTTTAATTAAGCGTAAATGTGGTTTAGACCTAATTAGAATTTTTCAAGTTAAACCTATTATAGTTAATGTTTAACTAGTTATGGTTTAGCTAGGGTTTATTTAAGTATAATTGTGGTTTAGAATTATTTAGGATATGTTCAGTTTAACCTATTTTAATTAAGTATTAACTAGGTTTAATTAGGCCTCAATGTGGTTTTAGACTTAATTAGGATTTAAGATGTTTGGGTTCAGCTAAATGGTACCCAAGTGTCTCTATTTGGTGGATTCAGATTAAGTCTAGGTTGACTATACTTGAATATTTTATCATTTTGAGTCTATGGGGTTAGACTCAATGATCTTTGAGAAGATGGTTAGACCTTATGTCATTCAGGTCTGAAGAATAGGATTTGGTCAACCCTATACGTCACATAAGCTAGTCTCCAAGCCTAAATAACTCTAGGGCTAAATATGTAATTTTAATTTTATAATTTTGACCCTAGAGTTGAAATTTCATTTTTAAATTTGTAAATGGTTAAAAATTTGTCATTTTAGAGCTCAAGAAATGTCACTCTAATTTGTCTAACCAATTCTGACTTTAATTTCCATTTTCTTCAATTTTTATAATTATTTTAAAGACAATTNGTCTAATTTGTCTAACCAATTCTGACTTTAATTTCCATTTTCTTCAATTTTTATAATTATTTTAAAGACAATTAAAAAAAAGATAGAAATTGAGAAATTGAGTCAAAGGGAGTATTTTTGGTCTTGGGAAAATTATGGAAGATTCCTAATCACCTAAAGATAATTTCATAAAAATTTTAGAATTTTTAAGACTATAGATAATTTTTAATAATTAAATTACTCCTTGGAGTAATTAATTAATTAAAAATTAAATCTAGTTATTTAAATTCAGATTTTATGTCCAAATTAATCTACTCAATGTCTTGAGTTTAGAGGTATTTTTGTTTTACTTTTGTGTTTTTTTGTGAAATATTTTAAATTTTCAAAGTTATGAACATTTTCTTAGTTTTTCAATTTCCTGCTTAAAGGAAATTTTGTGTGGTGGATGATTGGATCCTAGGATCCGTCGAACACCACNATAATCTACTCAATGTCTTGAGTTCAGAGGTATTTTTGTTTTACTTTTGTGTTTTTTTGTGAAATATTTTGAATTTTCAAAGTTATGAACATTTTCTTTGTTTTTCAATTTCCTGCTTAAAGGAAATTTTGTGTGGTGGATGATTGGATCCTAGGATCCGTCGAACACCACATGGAAAATTGTCATTTGTGAGGATTTTACACGTGGATGCTACGTGGCCCTCATTTTAATTTATTTTGTATAGATGAAATCTTGGTCCGAATTCATCCCTGTCATCCATTCCCGACTTCAGTTTATCATTCCGAAGATGGATAAACCGAGCATCGTTTGTTGATTTGGCTCAAGATCTCTCTGGATCTTGGCTCAAATTCAAATATGTTTGTTTTCAGAGCATCAGTTCTTTAAAAGGAAGGCAGCCATACGGTCAATTGACCATGAAGGGATACTTTGTTTTAGAATGTGTGAAAACCGACAAAAATTTAGGGTTGAAGTCCATAGCTTGGCCACAATCGATGAAATTATAAATGGATTGGTTATAGAGCTTTGTATGGATGTCAGAAAGCTCAATTGCTCTAATTTGAATTGAAATTGACTCTATATAAGAGTTCAATGAAAAGGTTCTTTCAACTTCACTGAACTATAGGTTAGAGGCTATGTGAAGGTCCAATTTTGATTGTAAACTTCTTCTCTGAGGTCAATGAGAGATTTTGAGGAGTTAATTAGAAGTTTTGTGGCGTTTTATGTCAAAATCAAAATGGACCTATTTTTGGGCAAGGAAATTGGAAGGAAATAGTGAGCTTCAAGGCCCGATTCTATGATGAATCAATTGCCTATAATAAAAAGAACATGTTCACTTTTGAAGGTTTCATCCCTTGTACATTGTATCATCTTCACGCTTTCATGAAAGCAAAGGGGTTAGTCTTCATACGGGCCTTAGAAAAGCCATGGCTAACTTTGGGTTCACTTTTGGGAGGCTATAAGTATGTCATGATGGTCGAGGATAGAATTTCAGGTCAAGGATAAGCTTACTTCATCCTTCCAAGGTTAACCCATGTTGGGTTCACCTATGGTGAAGATTTGATCCAAGGTTTGGCTTCTCCTCATTGGATGGTCTATGAGTTGGAAAGGATTGGTTGAGGCTTGCTGAATTAACCTTCCTCTTATAAATTTTACAAGTCATGTAATGGATTTATAATGGAGTGACACATATGCCAGTGAGTTAGATTTTTATGACGTCATTTATTTTAAATCATATGTCAATTAGAGTTGAGAGAGTTTAATTGAAACCTAAGATTTAGGTTTAATGTCGTTGAAACTGAAGATGATTCAAGTTCAATGTAAGTAGAACCTAGAGTTTTAAGTTAAATGTGGATAGGACTTAAGATGTTCTAGGTTAATGTAGGTAGAGCATAAAGTATGGAAATGGTTTAAGTACAATGTGAGTAGGTAATTTAGGTTTAATGTAGGTAGAACCTACAGATTGGAAATGGTTTAAGTCTAATGTAATTAATACATAAGATGTTTTCAGTTCAATGTAGGTAGAACCTAAGGGTTTACAATGATTTAAGTGTAATGTAGTTAGGCCTTAAAATATTTTTGTTTGAGTGTATGTAGAACCTAATGTTTTAAAATAATTTAAGTACAATTAGAACTTAAGATGTTTTGAGTTCAATTTAGGTAGAACCTAACGGATTAAAAGTGGTTTAAGTTCAATGTGAGTAAGACTTAAGGTTATTTAGGTTCAATGTAGGTTGAACAAAAGGACAAATGGTTTAAGTCCAATTAAGTTAGGACTTAAAATATTAATAAATTCAATGTAGGTAGAACCTAAGGTCAATTTAGGTTCAATATTGAACCTAAGATTTGAAATAGTCTTAAGCCTAATAGGTTTAAGACTTAGAGTTGGGTCGATCTAAGTTCAAAATAGGTTGAACTTAGAGTTCAAATTAATTTAGCTTAACTTGAGTTGAACCTATGAGTTTGAGTTGTATCAGGTTCAAGTTAGGTTGAACTTGAAGGTTTGAATAGAGTTAGTTTCAAGTTGGGTTAAATCTAGAGGATCGAGTTGGGTTAGGTCCAAGTTTGGTTGAACCTAAATGTTTGTGTTGATTTAAGTCCAATTTGGGTTGAACATAAGAGTTTGAATTGACTTAAGTCTAATGTAGTTAAGAATTAAGGGTTGATGTAGTCAAGACTTAAGGGTTGTGCTAGGTTCAAGTTGGGTTGAATCTAAGTGTTTGTGTTGATCTAAGTTCAAGTTGGGTTGAACTAAAGAGTTTGAATTGAATTAAGTCTAATGTAGTTAAGACTTAAGGGTTGAGTTAGGTTCAAGTTGTGTTGAATCTATGAGTTTGAATTGACATAAGTCGAATTTAGTTATGACTTAAGGGTTGAGTTAGGTTCAAGTTGGGTTGAAACTAAGAGTTTTAATGGACTTAATTTTATTGTAGTTAAAACTTAAGGCTTAAGTTAGGTTCAAGTTGGGTTGAACCTAAGAATTTGAATTGACTTAGGTTCAAGTTGGACTGAATCTAAAGGTTTGTGTTATCTTAAATTCAGTTTGCGTTGAACTTAAGGGTTTTTGTTGATTTAGGTTCAATTTGAGTTGAACCTAATGGTTTGATGTTGACTTAGGTTCAATTTGAGTTGAGTTTATGTTAAAGGTTTGAATTTAGTTCAGTATATGCCAAACCTAAGGTTTGGTTAACTTGGGTTCAAGTTTGGTTGAACCTAAGTTTTAAGTTGAGTTAGGTTCAATTTGGGTTGAACCTAAGTTGATGTTAACTTAGGTTCAATTTAGTTGATCCTAAGTTAAAGTCTGATTAGGTTTAAAATATGTTGAACCTAACTTTCGGTTTACTTGGCTTTAAGTTGGGTTGAACATAAGTTTGAAGTTGAGTTAGTTTAAATTTGGGTTGAACCTCAAGTTGATGTTGACTTAGGTTCAATTTAGGTTGAAGCAGAGTTAATGGTTTCATTTAGGTTCAGTATATGTCGAACCTAAGGTTGGTTAACTTGGGTTCAATTTGGGTTGATCCTAAGGTTTAGATTTTGATTTAGGTTCAATGTGGGTTGAACCTAAATTGATTTTATGTTCAATGTGGGTTGAACTTAATGTTTATGTTAACTTAAGTTCAATTTAGGTTGAACCTAAGTTCTAGGTTTGGTTTAGGCTCAATATGGGTTGAACCTAAGCTTTAGATTTTGATTTATGTTCAATGTGGGTTGAACCTAAATTGATTTTAGGTTCAATGAGCGTTGAACCTGAAGTTTAGGTGAACTTGGGTTCGAGTTGGGTTGAACCTAAGTTGACGTTGACTTAGGTTCAATTTAGGTTGAAACTAAGTTAAAGATTTGATTTAAGTTGAACCTATGGTTTGGTTAACTTGGGTTCAATTGGGGTTGAACCTAAGTTCTAGGTTTAATTTATGTTCAATATGGGTTGAACCTAAGGTTGTATTAGACTAAATTGGGATTAGGTCTAATTATGGTTTAGAGGCTACTTAAGCCTAATGTAATTAATGCTTAAGGATTAATTAAGTCTAATTAAGGTTAGAATTAATTATGGTTTAATGGTTGTTAAGCCTAATGTAAGTAAGGCTTAAGGGTTAACTAAGTCTAATTAAGTTAGACTTAATTATGGTTTAAAGGTTGTTTAAGCCTAATGTAAGTATGGCTTAAGGATTAACTAAGTCTAATTGGGTTAGACTTAATCATGGTTTAAAAGTTTTTTAAGCCAAATGTAAGTAAGGCTTAAGCTTTAATTAAGTCTAATAGAGTTAGACTTAATTAGGGTTTAAAGGTTGTTTAACCATAATTTAAGTAAGGCTTAAGGGTTAATTAAGTCTCATTCGGTCAGACTTAATTATGGCTTAAAGGTTGCTTAAGCTTAATGTAATTAAGGCTTTAGGGTTAATTAAGTCTAATTGGGTTAGACTTAATTATGGTTTAAAGATTGTTTAAGCCTAATGTAAGTAAGGCTTAAGGGTTAATTAAGTCTAATTAAGTTAAACTTAATTATAGTTTAAAGGTTGTTTAAGCTTAATTTAAGTAAGATATGAGGGTTAATTTAGTCTAATTAAGTTAGACTTAATTATGGTTTAAAGATTGTTTAAGCCTAATGTAAGTAAGGCTTAACGGTTAGTTAAGCCTAATTGAGTTAAACTTAATTAGGGTTTAAAAGTTGTTAAGCCAAATGTAAGTAATGCTTCATGTAATTAATTAGGCCTAATTAGGGTTAGAACTAATTGAGGTTTATTATGTTAAACCTAATATAATTAAGGTCTAATGGGGTTTAATTAGGCCTAAATGTGGGTTAGACCTAATTAGGATTTGTTGAGTTAAACCTAATCTAGTTAAGGTTTAACTAAGGTTTAATTAAGTCTTGTTCTGGTTTAGACCTAATTAGGATTTGTTGAGTTAAACCTAATGTAGTTAAGGTTTTACTAGGGTTTAATTAAGTCTAATTATTGTTTAGACCTAATAAGGATTTGTTGAGTTAAACCCATTATAGTTAAGGTTTAACTAGGTTTAATTAAGCCTAAATGTGGTTTAGACCTATTTAAGATTTGTGGAGTTAAATCTATTGTAGTTAAGGTTTAACTAGTTTTAATTAAGCCTAAATGTGGTTTGGACCTAATTAGGATTTGTTGAGTTAAACCTAATGTAGTTATGATTTAGCTAGGGTTTATTTAAGTCAAATTGTGGTATAGAACTAATTAGGATTTGTTGAGTTTAACCTAATGTAATTAAGTATTAAATAGGCTTAAATAAGCCTAAATGTGGTTTTAGACTTAATTAAGATTTAAGATGTTTGGGTTAGCTAAATGGAACCTAAGTGTCTTTATTTTGTGGATTAAGATTAAGTTTGGGTTGACTAGACTTGAATGTTTTATCATTTTGAGTCTATGGGGTTAGACTCAATGATCTTTGAGAAGATGGTTAGACATTATGTCATTCAGGTCTAAAGAATAAGATTTGCTCAATCCTATATGTCACATAGGCTAGTCTCCAAGCCTAAATAAGTCTAGGGTTTAATATGTAATTTTAATTTTATAATTTTGACCCTAGAGATGAAATGTCATTTTTTAAATTTGTAAATGGTTAAAAATTTGTCATTTTAGAGTTCAAAAATGTCACTCTAATTTTTCTAACCAATTCTGACTTTAACTTCCAATTTCTTCAATTTTTGTAATTATTTTAAAGATAATTAAAAAAATTGATAGAAATTTAGAAATTATGTCATAGGGAGTATTTTTGCCCTTTGGAAAAGTATGGAAGATTCCTGAGCACTTAAATATAACTCCCTAAAAATTTCAGATCTTTTAAAATTATAAATAATTATTAATAATTAAAATACTCCATGGAGTAATTATTTAATTAAAACATAAATATAGTTAATTAAATTTTGATTTTATGTCCAAAATATTCTACTCACTGTCTTGAGTTCAGAGGTATTTTTGTTTTACTTTTGCGATTTTTTTGTGAAAAGTTTTGAATTTTCAAAGTTATGAACATTTTTTGAATTTTTGAATTTCCTACTTAAATGAAATATTGCGTGGTGGATGACTGGATCCTCGGATCAGTCGAACACCACACGATAAATTGTCATTTATGAGGATTTTACATGTGGATGCAACGTGGCCCGTGTTTTGAATTTTTTGGTATGGATCAAATCATGGTCTGAATTCATCCCTGACATTTATTCTCGATACACGGGAATGGACGACATTTGTTTATCATCTCGAAGTTGAATAAACCGAGCGTCGTTTGCTTATTTGGCTCAAGATCTCACTAGATTTTGCGAAAAATTCAAATATGATTGTTTCCAGAGGATCAATTCCTCAAAAGGAAGGCATCCATACGGTCAATTCACCATGAAGGGATACTTTATTTTAGAATGTGTGAAAACCGACCAAAATTTAGGGTTGAAGTCCATACCATGGCCCATAGTTGATGAAATTCTAATTGATTGGTTATAGAGCTTTGTATGGATGTCAGAAAGCTTTTCATTGCTCCAATTTGAATTGAAATTGACTGTATATAAGAGTTCAATGAAAAGGTTCTTTCAGCTTCACTAAACTATAGGTTAGAGGCTATGTGAAGGTCCAATTTTGATTGGAAACTTCTTCTCTGAGGTCAGCGAGGGATTTTGATGAGTTAATTTGAAGTTTTGTGGCATTTTATGTCATACTCAAAATGGACCCTTTTTTGGACACGGAAATTGGAAGGAAATAGTGAACTTCAAGGCCCGATTCTATGAGGAATCAATTTCCTATAATAAGGAGAACAAGTTCACTCTTGAAGGTTTCCTCTCTTGTGCATTATATCATCTTCCCTCTTTCATGGAAGCTCACGGGTTAGCCTTCATATGGGCCTTAGAAAATTTATGGCTAACTTTGGGTTCACTTCGGGGAGGCTATAAGTATGTCATGATGGTTGAGGATAAAATTTCAGGTCAAGGATAAGCTTACTTCATCCTCCCAAGGTTAACCCATGTTGGGTTCACTTATGGTGAATATTTGATCCAAGGTTTGGCTTTCCCTCATTGGATGGTCTATGAGGTGGATAGGATTGGTTAAGGCTTGTTGAATTAACCTTCGCCATATAAATTTTACAAGTCATGTAATGGATTTTTAATGGAGTGCCACATATGCTCTTCTTCTCCTCAGTTCCATGAAGATGCATTAATGAGACTAATCATGAGGGGAGGATAATGTGGATAAGAGTTCTTTTAAATTGGATGATGAGGAAGGTGTCAAATGACTAAACCATATCATCCTTAAGCTTTTTTTGAAAGAATGACACCTCCTTCATCCTTTCATGATGGTGTTTAATCTTGTTCAAAAGTCATGTTTTTTTTGGATTAAAAAGTATTTTTTATGTCAACATGGGTGACCCATTGGTGACTCCCCATAAATTAGATTTTTTAAAAAAACAAAATTATGAATTCTTTATGTCATTTGTGATGTCATTTAATTTAGGGTTAAATGTTCATAAATCCATTCTTTATTAATAATGTAGTTAACTAAAAATGTAGGAAATTATAACAGTAACCCATAAATTGGTCAGAATGATTTTAAGTGTTGGTTATTTGACCAATTTTATCAATTTGGTTTAAAATTAAATATTTTGACCAAAGTTGACGAATGCTAACTAGAGTTGACCAAAGTTGACCAATTCTAGTATAGGGTTGACCAATGTGACTTACCTAACCTTGTCATGGTTAGGTTAGTCATTAGGAACATAGGTTAGTGATATGACTTGGGTTTGACCAAGGTTTACCCATGTTGACCAAGGTTTACCATAATCGTCAATTTGACGATATGGTGCTATCTTGACCATATGGTGGTCAATTGGATCTATGAATGATTAAATGGTCAATGTGGTGACCATGGGGTTCAATTTAGTCATTTTGACCAATAGTTGGTCAATGGTGTCTTTAGTGGACCAAATGGTCAAGTTTGACCATTTTGGTGTTTTAAAATGATCAAATGAACCAATTTAACCAATTTAAGGTTTAGACTGATCCACTGGTCCAAATTGACCAAAGTTGACCAATTTGACCAATTTGACCAAAATAGACCATCTAGGTCAAAGTTGATAGATTGGATCAACTTGGTGTCATTGTTGACTTTTAGGATCAATGTAATGACCAGTAGATAAAGATTTAACCAAATTTGGGTTTGTCACCACTGCTCTGATCATTTTAAAATGTGGTCATTGTTGAGATCCAAAAAGGATATTTTGAAAGTTATTTCAACTTTAGTGTTTTAGTCCCCCTATAGATGTCGAAAGAGGTCATAGGATTACTCAAGCTATGTTTAGTATGTAAATGTCATTTTAAGAGCTTCACAAAAAGTGAGGTCAACATCCTCTTTACATACTTCCATAGATTCATCTTGAATTTTATCCTCATCTTGATATTCCATATATTCATTCTCAAATTTGGAGTCTAAAGTCTTTTAAAATATTCATGGCTTAAATATTTGTTAATATACATTCTGAAGCATTCAATTTCTTTTTCTTTTGCAAGGTGTCTCATTGATTTTACAATTTTAAATGTAACCTTTTGATCACAAACTCTCATAGTTAGTTCTCCTTTATGCACATCAATCAAAGCTCATCCAGTGACTAGTAATGTTCTTCCTTAAATGATAGGAATTTATTTATCTTCTTCCAAATCTAATACAATAAAGTTCACAAGAAAGATAAATTTATCAACCTTTTCTAAAACATCTTCAATAACTTCTTTAGGGTAGGTAATCGAACAATAAGCAAACTGAAGAGTTACAGTAGCAGGTAAAATATCTCTTAAGCCCAACCTTCTAAAAATTGATAACGACATAAAATTAATACTGGCTCCTAAATCACATAAAGCTTTTTCATAAAATCATTCCCCAATAGCACAAGGAATTGAAAAACTTATAGGATTTTTAGGTTTTTCAGGAAGTTTTTTCTGAATTATAGCGCTACACTCTTCACTGAGTTCAACACTCTCATTATCTACAAACTTCATTTTCTTATTAAGTATATCCTTCATGAACTTCACATAGCTTGGCATTTGTTCCAAAGCTTCAACAAATGGTATGATTATCGTTAATTTCCTCAAAATTTCCAAAAATTTAAAAAATTGGTTTTTTATATTTTTCTACTTCAATCATTGAGGAAATGGAGGTGGTGGTCTTTCTATAAAGATTTTCATTGGTTTAATAGGACTTTTTGCTTCAAAATGAAAATTTTCACCTGATTTTTCATTTTCCACCTCATCTTTTTGAATTTCAACTTATGGTTGAACTCCGTTTTTTAATTTTTTTCCACTTCTTAGTTGAAAAGCTTTAATTTACTCTTTGTTGTGATCTGTAGGATTTACTTCAACATTACAAGTAATGTTCCTGGAGGTCTACTGTTAAGTGCGGTAGCAATACGTCCCAATTGATTTTCCATGTTTCTAAATGCTACACCTTGACTTTGTAATTCACTTCCCATTTGCAATATCAAGTCTTCCATTGATAAATTTTTCTCCTTACTCTATAAATTATTAAAACCTGGTGGTTAATAAGGTTTATAAGCTTGATTACCTTGATCGTTGGAGTTTCCTAATGGGTTTACAATATTGTTTCCTCATTGGGCATTTGCAACATTTGAATTATTGTTACTCCAACTAAAGTTTAGATGATTCTTCTAACCAGGATTAAAATAATTGGCATAAGGATTATTAGAACGATTGTTTCTTGCATTTAAATACTCATAAGAAGATTGAGATTCTATCATTTGTCCTAATGAGTTTTCCTCAAGCACATGTGTTGTTTGAGAATAATTCTTTCCAAATTAATCTATCTTCTTCAATATAGCAGCTATTTGGGCAGC
>JXCR01005156.1:10991-41794 GCA_002079205.1 Phalaenopsis hybrid cultivar
ATATATATATATATATATATATATATATAACTATATCAGCGTATTTAAATTAAATTACTAATTGATTAATAAACTTAAAGTTTATATACTTTTTAAGGAATAAATTTACTGTTTAGAAAACATTGCACTGTAGCTTTAAGTGCAATTTTACTAATATATGCATACAACAGCTAATGAAGCAGTGGACAACTGAGATAGTTTTGACTTGATCTAGAATAAATAGATGGTAACTGATATGTATATAAAGCTTAAGCATTATTTTCCTTTCCATCTTCCCCACATTCCCCATCCTGTAACCTACAGACTAATCAAAATCGAGAACTGGAGAACTAATGCCATGAGGAGAAGAAGGGAATTAATGAAGGTGAAGAAATGAGGGGAAGGCATGAAGCTTAATAGAAAATCTAATATTTTGTGAATTCATTCATAAAATTAACTTCAAATTGAAGTAGTAAGCTACGGTGTTTACATGAGAAATTTTGAGGTAAAAGTGCATTTTCTAATTTTGAATTTATGATTAAGTAGTAATTTAGAAAAATATGTAAGTTGGGAAAATTGGAGTGATGCGGAGCGTCTCCCGCGAGTATGCGAGACGCGACAACATAGAGCTGCTTGGACCAGGTGCAAGGCCTTGCAACAACCATGGATCGGTTCAGCAGGGGAGAGGGACGATCAACTGGCCCTCCTAGGGTCCGGAATTGCTGCCTAGAAGTGGGCTACTCCTTAGTTACCTATTAATTTTTAGGTGTTGTTCCGGTTATATCTCGTTCTAAGATGGTGATTCTCCTTCAGGGGTCGACTGGTGCTCCGGTTAAAACTCACTTCTGAGGTGGTATTTATCCTTGACCATCTCATCCTCCACACTCCTCCCTTTTGAAATGTTGCTTCCTTCCCGAAAACCCCACATCCCCCTTCCCCTCGTTGCTAGCACCCTTAAACACCTTCTTCCTCGTTGCCCCCGCCCAAGAGAACGCTCCTCTTGTGTCCTGTAGTCTACACCCTTCCTCTTCGTTGGCCTTGTTGTCCCAGCCTCTACTTTGCCACCGTTGTTGTTCCAGGCCCTCCACCTTGTAGCCACCGCAATTCCAGCCCCTCCATTGTCGTTTCCATCAACCCCACAGCCCATTCCAACCACCTACTACCACTCCCCGACCGCCTTTGACCCCCACCACCCACAGATAAAAACTTAGTGGGAGATTGTGTCGTGTAGTTGTATTTCTTATTTCAGTGTGTGTTTTGTTGTGACCATCTATTTGATTTTTCAGTAATAATATTTGTGCTCATATTATTATTTGGGTTAACTATGATATTGTTTAGTAGTAGAGCTAGCATAACCCTACTCTTAACCTAGGGTTTCCAGCATCAAACAATAACCAATCCTATCTCCACCCGACACCCCTCCCCGTACTGATTTTTCCAAGCCGACCAACCAAAAATTTTCTTTCCCGCCCTACATCACCCTACACACCTTTCACCCCTTCAAACCTAAAAAATAATCAACCCACTGAAGAGGCAATTGTTGGGCCCTAATCAAAAGTTTACCATGGAAGAGATGCAACGAGAACTCGGTCGAGTGCTACAATGACTCACTGATATTGAGGAAATAATACAAGGANTGCAGACTCCCGTTTGCTCGCCCAGGCCTTTCTCTATTTTGGGAGTGTCGACCGGCTTCTTGGCTCACTCCTTGTTATCCTATTATTATAAATTCACTTTTGTGGGAGTCTAGGGTTAGTTTTTCATTGTATTTTTGTAAGGACAGCAGTCGGCGTCTCCTGTTCTTCCTTCTAAGGTTGTATCCAAGAACGAGTGGTGCTCCGGCTGTATCTCATTCTGAGGTTGTGACTCTCCTAAAAGTTGAGTGGCGTTCAGGCTGTATCTCGCTCCCGATTTGGTATTTATCTCCGACTTTCCTTGCCCCACACCCACCCCATCACCCTTGGCCGCCCCTTCCTTGCCTCAGCAGCCCGGAACAGCCTCTTTTGCTGTTTTCTGCAGTTCTTGTTTTCCAACCAACTTCCCCCCTCCTCCCTCCTTGACACAGCTGCATAGAACAGTATCCCATTGCCGTTCCTTTGCTGTCCTCCCGAAGAACCAGCAAGCAACCACCTCTTGTGCTATTTCCTGCAGCCTCCACCCTTCCCCAACATTCCCGCATCACTCCCAATCAATGTTCCTTGCTGTCGCCATGAGGGAAACAGCAAACCTGTTGTTTTCTTGCTGTCCAGCCACCCCCCTAATAGCTGCCACTCCCAAAAAACTGCTCCAACAGCTGTTATACTTCATCCCAGCGCCCATACCATCCTTCCCACCTTTTTCCACCCCTTCAAACCCAAATGCCGACCACCATCTCCCTTACATCAAATCCTAGTGTGTTTATGTGCCGTCTCTATTGTTATTTTCCCTTTCAGTGAATTGATTGTAACCACCTATTTACTTTTTCGGTAATAATATTTATTTTCTTATTGTGGATTGAGTTATCTCCGGTATCATATTTCTTTCTATTTATCATAGAAAAACTATAAAATCTCAACCTCCTAATAAAATATACATTATACGTGTAACCATGCGTTACATAAATTGCATGTCATTACATTATTGAAGGGGAGGAATGAATGTGTAAGAGCATTTTAAAGAAAATAAACTGACTATATGAGATGGAAGAGTTTGATATATGAAAAAGCACTGGAACCAGTTCCAGAATTCATTTTCACCCGCAGAATCAAAATCTTCAGAAATTTCAATTGGGAAACGGAAAGGTAGGAAAAATTAATTAAACCATAAACTGGTAGAGAATAGAAAAAATACCTGATAGCTTCCCACGTACAATAGTAAGGCAACTACAGCTACTGCAGGTAAATCCTTCAATATTGTGTAATACAATGATAACAGGAACAATGAGAATGCCTACAAGTTCATATAGGAGATTCAAGCATTAGAATGAAAAAAAAAAGAGTAATAGTGTGAACCAACTGCATAGTTTACAATTACGTGTTTTGTGCAGTGACAATTAATGAAACTTGAAAGTCCTCACAATTTTTTCATAAAGAATGCAACATTTTCAATCTAATTAAGCATAAGAAACTAAGCATATCATTAAAAATATATATGATGTTTATCATTAAAAAAAAATTAATGAATCATTTTCAAGCATTAAAAAGCTAGTATAAATTAGTCCAGAAAGTTGCTTCAATTATGGATTCAAGAGAAACTGGAAACTGGATTATTAGCCATAAAGTTTCACGCAGCATACATGACCTATTAATAAACTTTAAATAGCCACATAGCAGGAGTGGATGTTGGAACTGGATAGCAGAACACAGGCGCACTACTTCCAGTTTGGAAACATTTTTAAGAGGCAATGTTTGTTATGAGAAGCACAGCTAAAACCTATGTTATTGAATAAATAGCTGTCCTTTAAAGTTTCATTGCTTGCAGTACACTGGAATATTGAAAAAAATCCAAAAATTTGCATCAAAAAAGATTTCGGCTAATAATCAATCATGAGTCTGATATAAACTTGGACAAATAACATCAGTCCCAAGTCAAAGAATTATGATAGATATCAACAAATATAACATTTATCGGGAGTGTGAAAGGTGTGCTCTTGTTAAACAAACACGAAAAAATTTTTCCACAAGGCCATGCAAACCGTCCAAAGTTTTCCAACTTATTTATAATGACATCCACGGGCATACTAGAATGACTACTCTAACAAACGTCTGTTGACTTATATGTTTTATTGATGAATATAAAAGAATATGTTGATGCCTATGCCTTGTTCCCACAATTCATAAAATTATAAAAAAAAATGTGTTTAAAATCTCCATCAAAATCATATGCATTGGCAACATATATATATATATATATATATATATATATATATATATATATATATATATTTNCCTATTTACTTTTTCGATAATAATATTTGTTTTCTTATTGTGGATTGGGTTGTCTCCGGTATCATATTTCTTTCTATTTATCATAGAAAAACTATAAAATTTTCACCTCCTAATAAAATATACATTATACGTTTAACCATGCGTTACATAAATTGCATGTCATTACATTATTGAAGGGGAGGGATGAATGTGTAAGAGCATTTTAAAGAAAATAAACTGAGTACATGAGATGGAAAAGTTTGATATACGAAAAAGGACTGGAACCAGTTCCAGAATTCATTGTCACTCGCAGAATCAAAATCTTCAGAAATTTCAATTGGGAAACGGAAAGGTAGGTAAAATTAATTAAACCATAAACTGGTAGAGAATAGAAAAAATACCTGATAGCTTCCCACGTACAATAGTAAGGCAACTACAGCTACTGCAGGTAAATCCTTCAATATTGTGTAATACAATGATAACAGGAACAATGAGAATGCCTACAAGTTCATAGAGAAGATTCAAGCATTAGAATGAAAAAAAAAAGAGTAATATAGTGTGAACCAACTGCATAGTTTACAATTACGTGTTTTGGGCAGTGACAATTAATGAAACTTGAAAGTCCTAACAATTTTTTCATAAAGAATGCAACATTTTCAATCTAATTAAGCATAAGAAACTAAGCATATCATTAAAAATATATATGATGTTTATCATAAAAAAAAAACATTAATGAATCATTTTCAAGCATTAAAAAGCCAGTATAAATTAGTCCAAAAAGTTGCTTCAATTATGGATTCAAGAGAAACTGGAAACTGGATTGTTAGCCATAAAGTTTCACGCAGCACACATGACCTATTAATAAACTTTAAATAGCCACATAGCAGGAGTGGATGTTGGAACTGGATAGCAGAACACACAGGCGCACTACTTCCAGTTTGGAAACATTTTTAAGAGGCAATGTTTGTTATGAGAAGCACAGCTAAAANATTGATTAATAAACTTAAAGTTTATATACTTTTTAAGGAATAAATTTACTGTTTCGAAAACATTGCACTGTATCTTTAAGTGCAATTTCACTAATATATGCATACAACAGCTAATGAAGCAGTGGACAACTGAGATAGTTTTGACTTGATCTAGAATAAATAGATGATAACTGATATGTATATAAAGCTTAAGCATTATTTTCCTCTCCATCTTCCCCACATTCCCCATCCTGTAACCTACAGGCTAATCAAAATCGAGAACTGGAGAACTAATGCCATGAGGAGAAGAGGGGAACTAATGAAGGTGAAGAAATGAGGGGAAGGCATGAAGCTTAATAGAAAATCTAATATTTTGTGAATTCATTCATAAAATTAACTTCAAATCGAAGTAGTAAGCTACGGTGTTACATGAGGAGAAATTTTGAGGTAAAAGTGCATTTTCTAATTTTGAGTTTATGATTAAGTAGTAATTTAGAAAAATATGTAAGTTGGGAAGATTGGAGTGATGCGGAGCGTCTCCCGCTAGTATGTGAGACGTGACAACATAGGGCTGCTTGGACCAGGTGCGAGACCTTGCAACAACCATGGATCGGTTCAGCAGGGGAGAGGGACGATCAACTGGCCCTCCTAGGGCCCGGAATTGCTGCCCATAAGTGGGCTACTCCTTAGTTACCTATTACTTTTTAGGTGTTGTTTTTATGTTCTAGGGTGAGTTTTTTAGCGCGTTTCTATCAAGATAACTGTCGGCATCCCCTATTTTTCCGTTTAGAGCTGTATCCAAGAGTGAGTGATGATCCGGTTATATCTCGTTCTGAGATGGTGATTCTCCTTCAGAGGTCGACTGGTGCTCCGGTTAAAACTCGCTTCTGAGGTGGTATTTATCCTTGACCATCTCATCCTCCACACTCCTCCCTTTCGATATGTTGATGCCTTCCCGAAAACTCCACTTCCCCCTTCCCCTTGCTGCTAGCACCCTTAAACACCTTCTTCCTCGTTGCCCCCGCCCAAGAGAGCGCTCCTCTTGTTGTCCTGTAGTCCACACCCTTCCTCTTCGTTGGCCTTGCTGTCCCAGCCTCCGCTTTGCCGCCGTTGTTGTTCCAAGCCCTCCACCTTGTAGCCACTGCAATTCCAGCCCCTCCATCGTCATTTCCATCAACCCCAACTCCATTCCAGCCACCTACTACCACTCCCCGACCGCCTACTTGACCCCCACCACCCACAGATCAAACCTTAGTGGGAGATTGTGTCGTGTAGTTGTATTTCTTATTTCACTGTGTTTGGTTGTGACCACCTATTTGATTTTTTCAGTAATAATATTTGTGCTCATTATTATTAGCATAACTCTAGTCTTAACCTAGGGTTTCCAGCATCAAACAATAACCAATCATATCTCCACACAACACCCCTCCCCTACTAATTTTTCCAAGCCGGCCAACCAAAAATTTTATTTCCCGCCCTACATCACCTTACACACCTTTCACCCCTTCAAACCTAAAAAATAATCAAGCCACCGAGGAGGCAATTGTTGGGCCCTAATCAAAAGTTTACAATGGAAGAGATGCAACGAGAACTCGGTCGAGTGCTACAATGACTCACTGATATTGAGGAAATAATTCAAGGAGAGGTCACTATCAAGCGTCATAGCGAAATTCGACAAAGAGAGAGAAGAAAACCCGAATCCCTTCCGTAGGGATGATTCCAGTTGGGAGCAAGACAAGCCACGATGGTTTGGGATACACTATCAGATGAAGCCGAGAGAAGAAGTGTCTGTTGGAGGATACAAAGATGAAGTGTCTATTGAAGGATACAAAGACTCCAGAGTAAAAGTGGACAAAGTGTGGAGGATGAATCTGGATGATTTCATAGAATGGTTGCAGACCATAAAGCGAGTTTTTTAATACAAGGAGGTGTCAGATGACTGGAAAGTGAAACATGCAGCTACCAAGCTGAAGAAGAACGCCTCATTGTAGTGAGAGAATCTAGAGAGTGAGAGAAATAAAGAAAGATGGAGCAAGATTAATTCCTAGAAGAAGATGAAGAGGAAGTTGCAATGATATTACCTACCCCAACACTACTACCACAAGCTTTTCTTGAGGCCCACCACCTGAAGCAGAGAGACCTATCCATGGAGGAGTACATAGCGGAGTTAATTCAACATAAGCTGAAATGTTATCTAACAGAGCCAGAGAAGCACACGATAGCTAGATAATTGGGAGGTCTGAAGCCTGCCAGCGACAATATGGTTCAACTACAATCTTACTGGCCTTTAAGGGAGGTTCATGCCTTAGCACTAAAATTGGAAAGACAACAGAAGCAAAACATGCACTCAAATAGCCACCCACAATTGAAGATATCCGTAGGAGCACACCTACGAGAGTGGAGAAGATCGGTCAAGAGAATGATATAGTTGCCCAAAGTGAGAGGAAATATGAGAAGAGCAACACCCTCAATACATTCCCAGTTAGAAAATGCTTAAGATGTCATGATTTGGACACATTGCTTCCAGTTCTCCAATGAGCCGAGTTGTGTCATTCACCGAGCAGGGTGCAGTTGAGAAAGTGAGCGAAGAAGAGGCAACTAAAGAACATGATAGGGAGTACCAGTTTCCATCAGATGATGGCGAGATATTTGTGGGTATAAAAGTTCTTTAGATTGAGGTTACAAGGGAGCAGCACTGGCTTCGCCACAACATATTCTACACCCATCGCACTGTGAATGAAAAAATATGCAGACTCATCATCGATGGAATTAAAAATAACAATGTGACGTCTACACTGATGTTGGATAAATTGAGCCTCACGACTAAGATGCATTCCCAACCGTACCTGGCATGATTGAAGAAAAAGAACAAAGTCAGCATTGACAAGAGGTGCATCATGAATTTTCACTTGGGAACCAAATGTAGGATTAGGTGTGGTGTGACATGATGCTCGTGGATGCCTGCCACATCTTGTTGAGAAGACCATGACAGTTTGGTTGTAAGACTCAGCAAAACGAATATAGAAACACATACTCATTCACCAAGGATGGAAAGCACGTCATTCTCTTACCTTAGGCAAAGTTCAAGGTTACAAGTGCTCTCGCTCGCGAAGGAACGCCAGCAAGATCGAATTGTGATTATAAAGGATAACGTAAAAAAGACGTCGATTCTAGACATGGGGCAGTCACTACAAAAGAGCATTTTAGGACAAATGATCGATAACTTACCGTCATGGCTTTCACCACTAGAGGGAGTGCAGTTTTTTCACATAACATGAGGATGAACCTACCTGAGGCTACCTTTGGAAGACTTTGCAACTTGGCGCAAAATCCCAGCTCAGTTCAGCGGTGCACTCATTTGGTTGGATCGATATGATGGGCTGCTCACAAGGGGGGATAACTCGGGTATTTTGGGGGATAGTGCAATCGACAATGAGTTCTAGGGGCTTCTAGGGCCATAGTCAAAGATCCTTCAACCCCCGAAGGTTACAATAACATTGTCACCATCAACGTACATTCATAAGCTTCAACGAATAAAGTTGAAGCTCCCTCAACTCCAAGAGATTGGCACGGAGCGTCTCTCCCGAGTATGTGGAACACGATATCATAGGTGATACCTTAGTTAACCAAAACCACAATAAAAATAGAAATATTATTTATGAAATTTAATAGGGTTACAAACAAGGAGTCCTGAAAATAGGAAAAACAACAGCACACACAAGACTATGGCGTAGGTTGGCGAGGTGGTGCTGCGGTTTGAGGGGAAGCAAAGAATTTGGAGGGATTGTATGACATGGGGATTTGTCGGAGGGGTTAAGCAGGTGGATAGGGGAAGGCTGGGCAGACAGGTTGCCTGAAAGCAAATGCGGTGCCAGGAAGAGGAGCTGGACAACACCCAACAACAATAAAGGTCTAGGGTACGGGTGGACAACACCTAGCAACAACAGCAACAGATAAGGAATATGGCTTGCAGTACGAAAACTACAGCAGCAGCAGATAAGGGAAGATGTAATTGCAGTACAACTAGTAAGCAGGCAAGCTTGGGGAACTGTGGCAACAGCAAGGACGACCAGGATGGGGACGACAGCGACAAGATGTGGTGTTGGAGGACAGCAGCGGCTAGGTTGCAAGGAGAGGAGTATCAAGAAAAGATTGCATAGAGGTGGCTGGGTCAGATGGCCATGTAGGGGAGAAGTTGGGGAAGAGAATCACCACCTTGGGAGACGGATGCATCCGGAGCACCGACCAATCCGACAGATATAGCCCTCAAAGGGGAAAACATGGGACACTGGTGGTTGTCCACACAGAAATCTGAAAAAAGAAACAACCAAAAACTAAACCCTAACACTACAAACAACATATAAATAGAAGTGGGATTGGCCGGAAAAGAAAACAAGAATGGGAAAATAATTTCCGCCCAATCAAAAGAGGGAGAAGACGAGTTGGATCAGCCCCTACCCCTTGTTGAACCGGATTGAACCGGTTTAGCCCCTAGCCCCCATGTCAATAAGGATGTTGAAACCAGAACCGAGACCTTGCGGCGACCATGAACCGGTTTAGGTGAGGAAAGGGAGGGTCGAGCGGCCCTCCTAGTGTTGGGAATTTCCCCCAAGGGTGGGCCACTCCTTAGTTATCTATTGAAATTTATATGTTATTTTTATGTTGTAAGCTTAGTTTTTTAGTGTGTTTTTATGAAGACAGTCATCGACACACTCTATTCTCCTGTCTAAGGTTGTCTCCAAGGGGAAGCGAAGCTCTGACTTTATCCTGTTTCGAAGTGGATATTCTCCTCCAAAGGTCGAGTAATGCTCTGATTGTATCTCGCTCCCGATGTGGTATTTATCCTCAACTTTCCCATCCTCCGCACTTCTCCCTTCCAAATTGAGCCACCTTCCTAGAAACTCCACTTCCCCCTTCCCCTTGCTGCCACCCCTAAGCCGCCTTTTTCTTCGCTGCCACCCCTAAACCACCTTCCTCCTCATTACCCCCGCACAAGACAACACTCCTCTTGTTGTCTTGCAGCGCACAACCTTTCCTCTTTGCTGCCCCTCACTGTCCTAACCCCCTTCGCTTCGCTATTGCTGCTATTCCAAGCCTTCCACCTTGCTACCATCGCATTTCCCCCCCTTCGTCGTTTCCAGCAACCCCATAGCCCACTCCACCCGCCTAGCACCACTCATTGACCACCAAGCTGACCCCACCCACGGACCGAACCTAGTATGAGTTTGAGTTGTGTTGTATTTCCCATTTCAGTGTGTATTTGATTATAACTGTCTATTTGGCTTTTTCAATAATAAGATTTGTGTTTCTATTATTATTTGGTTTAACTCTGGTATCATGCAATTCATAAATTTGTTACAAAAGAATAAGGTACGAGAATCAATACGAGAGAGCTTATATTTGACTGGGTAAATTATTTGATTTTTAATTCAGAAAACAAAATNGCTGCAGGATTAGGTGTGGTGTGACATGGTGCTCGTGGATGCCTGCCACATCTTGTTGAGAAGACCATGACAGTTTGACTGTAAGACTCAGCAAAACGGATATAGAAACACATACTCATTCACCAAGGATGGAAAGCACGTCATTCTCTTACCTTAAGCAAAGTTCGAGGTTACAGGTGCTCTCGCTCACGAAGGAACGCCAGCAAGATCAAATTGTGATTATAAAGGATAACAAAAAAAAAAACGTCGATTCCAGACATGGGGCAGTCACTACAAAAGAGCATTTTAGGACACATGATCGATACCTTACCATCATGGCTGCCACCGTTAGAGGGAGTGCAGTTTTTTCACATAACATGAGGATGAACCTACCTGAGGCTACCTTCGGAAGACTCTGCAACATGGCGCAAAGTCCCAGCTCAGTTCAGTGGTGCACTCATTTGGTTGGATCGATATGATGGGCTGCTCACAAGGGGGGATAACTCGGGTGTTTTGGGGGACAGTGCAATCGACAGTGAGTTCTAGGGGCTTCTAGGGTCATAGTCAAAGATCCTTCAACCCCCGAAGATTACAACAACATTGTCACCATCAACGCACATTCATAAGCTTCAACGAATAAAGTTGAAGCTCCCTCAACTCCGGCATGGAGCTTCTCTCGCGAGTATGTGGAACACGACATCATAGGTGATACCTTAGTTAACCAAAACCACAATAAAAATATAAATATTATTTATGAAATTTAATAGGGTTACAAACAAGGAGTCCTGAAAATAGGAAAAACAACAACACACACAAGACTAGGACGTAGGTTGGCGAGGTGGTGTTGCGGCTTGAGGGGAAGCAAAGAATTTGGAGGGATTGTATGATGGAAGGACAGCAACATGGGGATTTGTCAGGAGGATTAAGTGGGTGGATAGGGGAAGGCTGGGCAGACAGGTTGCCTGAAAGCAAATGCGGTGCCAGGAAGAGGAGCTGGACAACACCCAACAGCAATAAAGGTCTAGGGTACGGGTGGACAACACCTAGCAAAAACAGCAACACATAAGGAATATGGCTTGCAGTACAAAAACTACAGCAGCAGCAGATAAGGGAAGATGTAATTGCAGTACAACTAGTAAGCAGGCAGGCTCGGCGAACTGTGGCAATAACAAGGACGAGCAGGATGGGAAAGACAACGACAAGATGTGGTGCTAGAGGATGGAAGCAGCTAGATATGGGTTGCAGGGAGAGGAGTAGCAAGAAAAGATTGCATAGAGGTGGCTGGGACAAATGGCCATGTAGGGGAGAAGTTGGGGAAGAGAATCAACACCTTGGGAGAGGGATGCATCCAGAGCACCGACCAATCCGACAGATATAGCCCTCAAAGGGGAAAACAGGGGACACTGGTGGTAGTCCACACAAAAATTTGAAAAAAGAAACAACCAAAAACTGAACCCTAACACTACAAACAACATATAAATAAAAGTGGGATAGGCGGGAAAAGAAAACAGGAATGGGAGAATAATTCCCGCCCAATCAAAAGAGAGAGAAGGCGAGTTGGATCAACCCCTACCCCTTGTTGAACCGGATTGAACCGGTTTAACCCAATAGCCCCCATGTCAATAAGGATGTCGAAACCAGGGGCGAGACCTTGCGGCGACCATGAACCCGGTTTAGGTGAGGAAAGGGATGGTCCAGCGGCCCTCCTAGTGTTGGGAATTGCCTCCCAAGGGTGGGCCACTCCTTAGTTATCTATTGAAATTTATATGTTATTTTTATGTTGTAAGCTTAGTTTTTTAGTGTGTTTCTATCAAGACAATCGTCGACAAACTTTGTTCTCCTGTCTAAGGTTGTCTCCAAAGGGAAGCGAAGCTCTGACTTTATCCTATTCCGAAGTGGAGATTCTCCTCCAAAGGTCGAGTAATGCTCTAATTGTATCTCGCTCCCGAAGTGGTATTTATCCTCAACTTTCCCATCCTCCGCACTTCTCCCTTCCAACTTGAGCCACCTTCCTAGAAACTCCACTTCCCCCTTCCCCCTTCCCCTTGCTGCCACCCTTAAGCCGCGTTTTTCTTCGCTGCCACCCCTAAACCACCTTCCTTCACATTACCCCCGCACAAAACAACACTCCTCTTGTTGTCTTGCAGCGCACAACCTTTCCTCTTTGCTGCCCCTCACTGTCCTAACCCCCTTCGCTTCGCTATTGCTGCTATTCCAAGCCTTCCACCTTGCTACCATCGCATTTCCCCCCCTTCGTCGTTTCCAGCAACCCCATAGCCCACTCCACCCGCCTAGCACCACTCATTGACCACCAAGCTGACCCCACCCACGGACCGAACCTAGTATGAGTTTGAGTTGTGTTGTATTTCCCATTTCAGTGTGTATTTGATTATAACTGTCTATTTGGCTTTTTCAATAATAAGATTTGTGTTTCTATTATTATTTGGTTTAACTCTGGTATCATGCAATTCATAAATTTGTTACAAAAGAATAAGGTACGAGAATCAATACGAGAGAGCTTATATTTGACTGGGTAAATTATTTGATTTTTAATTCAGAAAACAAAATTATTTTTGTTCTTTGTAAGAAATTTCTAGGTTAACTTGTCAGCAAGCTATATAATAAAAATTTCTTAAGAATGTAAGTGCACGTTCGTGTACCATCATTTATGATTAATTGATTGCACTTCATTTTCTAAATAATGAAAAGCATAATTTAATATTGCAAACATTTTATTAATTTAATTCAATTTAAAAGTAAGATAATTTGCACTTGCAAGCTACACAGATTTATGCAAATATTAGAGTTGCGTGTTAATGCATTTTAAAGATGCATGATACATGTATTCAAAGATTCAACAATAAAAATGAAATGAGCATGAAAAATGTCACATTATGTGTGATAGCTTAGTAACTACTATTAATATTTGTATAAGTGCACAACAAAAGAAAGTTCATATAGAAGCAAAAGGATCCTCAAATTAAAATATTATTGATAACCTATACAGGAGCCGAAAAGACGAGACCATATTAAAAAAAATGATCCTCATGTTGATAGGATTATGATAGCATATACAAGTCAGGCGACGAAAGAAAGCCCTCACAGAGAAAAAGGGTCCGCAATATACAAAATTCGGGCTACATTTTCAACCCTCTGATAAGGCAACCTACCACATGTTGACTATTAAATATAAATATATATATATATATATATATATATATATATATATATATAAAATGAATTAATAATTAAATTAAAATTTGAAAATAAAAAACAAATAAAAATTATTCCCTCTTTTTTCTTAAATAAAAAAAAAATTGTTCGTTCCTACTTCGAGATGAAACAGGAAGAAATTCATCTCTTCACGGTGGACTGGATAAAAAAAAACTCACAATTTTCCTCCCTTTCAAGCGAGTAGAGTGTCGATTCTCTTGGCTTCACTATCATCTTCTCACGATATAGCCACGATTACGGCAAGTCGTGAAAAGCAACGATCAAATTGTGGCATACAGAGACCTTTGTAACTTCCAACTTCTCTATTCAAGCTTTCTTCACTCTGATACAATCCCGACTATGTTCCTTGGGGAAAAAAATGATGTTGCGGCATACAACGCCTCTACAACTCTGATCATTCTTCTTCCAAACCTTAGTTACCTCTCCTCTCCCAGTTTGCTTTATACAATCACAACTAGGGCAGGTTGGGAAGACAATGACGAGATCGGCACATGGAGACATTCAAAACTCCCATATCTCTCTAGAAAGCCAACCATGGGATTGTTTGGTATAGGAACCTTCAAAACTTGTCTTTTTCTCCTGCGCATCGCCTCTTCGATACAATCACACAGTCGCAACTAAGGCTAGCTGGGAAAGCAATAACGGGATTACGACGTACAGAGACCCGAAATTCCCCACTCCGGTCAAAGACCCTCTCTCCCTCTCTCCCTCTAGAGACTGTGATATGCGCTACGCACTACAGTCACGAGTAGGGCTTGCGGAAAGGCAACGATCACTACCAAAGAAGATTCTGAAAATGCACCCTTCAATGGGAAAGCAATGACAAAAGTGCCACATATAGAGCCCTCAATTTCTCCTCTCTATATTATGTGTTTTGTCAGCCCTAGCCACTGTCTCCCTTACGTGACCGAAAATAGGATCGCGAAGATCGAAGCTGGTGTGCAATATCGGGCCAAACACATGTAAAGCGGAGCATATTAAAGCGCTAGCCGTCCGCGAGATGAATGTCGTGAGGGTCAACACGCACCACAACACGCACGATTGGCACCGACAAGTTGTATACCAGGTGCGCCAGTTGAATGAATCGTTGTTGTTATGATGGATACGGAGGGGAGAAAAATTCATATAGGACATCTTGACGTGTTCGCTTACATCAATGCGGAGGATGGTGAGGTTCTGACTTTTGCTGTCAGAGCTTTAAAAGCACCTCTTCCAGAAAACACCATTAATGTGAAATATGATGGTTTTGTCGAANGAATAATTCCCGCCCAATCAAAAGAGAGAGAAGGCGAGTTGGATCAACCCCTACCCCTTGTTGAACCGGATTGAACCGGTTTAACCCAATAGCCCCCATGTCAATAAGGATGTCGAAACCAGGGGCGAGACCTTGCGGCGACCATGAACCCGGTTTAGGTGAGGAAAGGGATGGTCCAGCGGCCCTCCTAGTGTTGGGAATTGCCTCCCAAGGGTGGGCCACTCCTTAGTTATCTATTGAAATTTATATGTTATTTTTATGTTGTAAGCTTAGTTTTTTAGTGTGTTTCTATCAAGACAATCGTCGACAAACTTTGTTCTCCTGTCTAAGGTTGTCTCCAAAGGGAAGCGAAGCTCTGACTTTATCCTATTCCGAAGTGGAGATTCTCCTCCAAAGGTCGAGTAATGCTCTAATTGTATCTCGCTCCCGAAGTGGTATTTATCCTCAACTTTCCCATCCTCCGCACTTCTCCCTTCCAACTTGAGCCACCTTCCTAGAAACTCCACTTCCCCCTTCCCCCTTCCCCTTGCTGCCACCCTTAAGCCGCGTTTTTCTTCGCTGCCACCCCTAAACCACCTTCCTTCACATTACCCCCGCACAAAACAACACTCCTCTTGTTGTCTTGCAGCGCACAACCTTTCCTCTTTGCTGCCCCTCACTGTCCTAACCCCCTTCGCTTCGCTATTGCTGCTATTCCAAGCCTTCCACCTTGCTACCATCGCATTTCCCCCCCTTCGTCGTTTCCAGCAACCCCATAGCCCACTCCACCCGCCTAGCACCACTCATTGACCACCAAGCTGACCCCACCCACGGACCGAACCTAGTATGAGTTTGAGTTGTGTTGTATTTCCCATTTCAGTGTGTATTTGATTATAACTGTCTATTTGGCTTTTTCAATAATAAGATTTGTGTTTCTATTATTATTTGGTTTAACTCTGGTATCATGCAATTCATAAATTTGTTACAAAAGAATAAGGTACGAGAATCAATACGAGAGAGCTTATATTTGACTGGGTAAATTATTTGATTTTTAATTCAGAAAACAAAATTATTTTTGTTCTTTGTAAGAAATTTCTAGGTTAACTTGTCAGCAAGCTATATAATAAAAATTTCTTAAGAATGTAAGTGCACGTTCGTGTACCATCATTTATGATTAATTGATTGCACTTCATTTTCTAAATAATGAAAAGCATAATTTAATATTGCAAACATTTTATTAATTTAATTCAATTTAAAAGTAAGATAATTTGCACTTGCAAGCTACACAGATTTATGCAAATATTAGAGTTGCGTGTTAATGCATTTTAAAGATGCATGATACATGTATTCAAAGATTCAACAATAAAAATGAAATGAGCATGAAAAATGTCACATTATGTGTGATAGCTTAGTAACTACTATTAATATTTGTATAAGTGCACAACAAAAGAAAGTTCATATAGAAGCAAAAGGATCCTCAAATTAAAATATTATTGATAACCTATACAGGAGCCGAAAAGACGAGACCATATTAAAAAAAATGATCCTCATGTTGATAGGATTATGATAGCATATACAAGTCAGGCGACGAAAGAAAGCCCTCACAGAGAAAAAGGGTCCGCAATATACAAAATTCGGGCTACATTTTCAACCCTCTGATAAGGCAACCTACCACATGTTGACTATTAAATATAAATATATATATATATATATATATATATATATATATANCACCAAGCTGATCCCACCCACGGACCGAACCCTAGTATGAGTTTGAGTTGTGTTGTATTTCCCATTTCAGTGTGTATTTGATTATAACCGCCTATTTGGCTTTTTCAGTAATAAGATTTGTGTTTCTATTATTATTTGGTTTAACTCTGGTATCATGCAATTCAAAAATTTGCTACAAAAGAATAAGGTTACGAGAATCAATACGAGAGAGCTTATATTTGACTGGGTAAATTATTTGATTTTTAATTCAGAAAACAAAATTATTTTTGTTCTTTGTAAGAAATTTCTAGGTTAACTTGTCAGCAAGCTATATAATAAAAATTTCTTAAGAATGTAAGTGCACGTTCGTGTACCATCATTTATGATTAATTGATTGCACTTCATTTTCTAAATAATGAAAAGCATAATTTGATATTGTAAACATTTTATTAATTTATTTCAATTTAAAAGTAAGATGATTTGCACTTGCAGGCTACCATATTTATGCAAATATTAGAGTTGCGTGTTAATGCATTTTAAAGATGCATGATATATGCATTCAAAGATTCAACAATAAAAATGAAATGAGCATAAAAAATGCCACATTATGCGTGATAGCTTAGTAACTACTATTAATATTTGTATAAGTGCACAACAAAAGAAAGTTCATATAGAAGCAAAAGGATCCTCAAATTAAAATATTATTGATAACCTATACAAGAGCCGAAAATACGAGACCATATTAAAAAAAAAATGATCCTCATGTTGATGGGATTATGATAACATATACAAGTCAGGTGACGAAAAAAAGCCCTCACAGAGAAAAAGGGTCCACAATATACAACATCCGGGCTACATTTTCAACCCTCTGATAATATGAGGGCAGGCCTAAGGCAACCTACCACATGTTGACTATTAAAAAAATATATATAATGAATTAATAAATAAATTAAAATTTGAAAATAAAAAAACAAATAAAAATTATTCCCTCTTTTTTCTTAAATAAAAAAAAATTGTTCGTGCTTACTCCGAGATTAAGGCTGTCAAAACGGCTCGTTGTTCGCGAACAGCTTGTGTTCAGCTCGTTAAGAAGCTCGTGTTCAGCTCGTTAAGAAGCTCGTGTTCGGCTCATTAATTTCGTTCGATAAGTTAACGAGCCGAACACGAACTAAGTTGTGTTCGTTCGTGTTTAGTTCGTTTTGGCTCGAAATACTACTCATCAAGTTTTAATATAAAGTAGTATTTTAAAAAAATTTGATTGACTAGAAGGTTACAAAGATTTATAATCAATTAAAATATTGATTGAGAAAATATAATAAAAATTAATAAATTAGATTCAAATGATGTTTTAATATAAATAATATTTTTTAAATTTTGCTCAAACCCTTATTGTCTTATGACTACATGATTAGAGTTGTTAAAAGGATTTTTTGTTCGTGAACAGCTAGTGTTCGGCTCATTAAGCAAACGAGCCGAACACGAACACACTTTTTGAGCTCGAAATATAAACGAACCGAACACGAGCTGAGCATGGCTCGCTCGTGTTCGGCTCGTTTACAACCGTATCCGAGATGGCGCAGGAAGATATTCATCTCTTCACGGTGGACTTGATAAAAAAAAACTCACAATTTTCCTCCCTAAGAGCGAGTGGAGAGTCGGTTCTCTTGGCTTCACTATCATCTTCTCACGATATAGCCACGATTACGGCAAGTCGGGAAAAGCAACTATCGGATTGTGGCATACAGAGACCGTTGTAACTTCCAACTTCTCTATTCAAGCTTTCTTCACTCTGATACAATCACGACTATGTTCCTTAGGGAAAAAAAAGAAGTTGTGGCATACAAAGCCTCTACAGCTCTGATCATTCTTCTTCCAAACCTTAGTTGCCTCTCCTCTCTCAGTTTGCTTTATACAAGCACAACTAGGGAAGGCTAGGAAGACAATAACGAGATCGCGGCACATGGAGACATTCAAAACTCCCATATCTTTCTCATACTCCTGAGAAAGCCAACCATGGGATTGTTTGGTATAGGAACCTTCAAAACTTTTGCCTTTTTCTCCTGCGCATCGCCTC
Organism: Phalaenopsis hybrid cultivar; assembly: GCA_002079205.1. Lineage (NCBI taxonomy): Eukaryota > Viridiplantae > Streptophyta > Magnoliopsida > Asparagales > Orchidaceae > Phalaenopsis > Phalaenopsis hybrid cultivar. The sequence goes on from JXCR01005156.1 coordinate 29,519, forward strand.
TTCAATACAATCACACAGTCGCAACTAAGGCTAGCTGGGAAAGCAATAACGGGATTGCGACGTACAGAGACCCGAAATTCCCCACTCCGGTCAAAGACTCCCTCTCTCCCTCTAGAGACTGTGATATGCGCTACGCACTACAGTCACGAGTAGGGCTTGCGGAAAAGCAACGATCACTGCCAAAGAAGATTCTGAAAATGCACCCTTCAATGGGAAAGCAATGACAAAAGTGCCGCATATAAAGCCCTCAATTTCTCCTCTCTATATTGTGTGTTTTGTCAGCCCTAGCCACTGTCTCCCTTACGTGACCGAAAATAGGATCGCGAAGATCGAAGCTGGTTTGCAATATCGGGCCAAACACATGTAAAGCGGAGCATATTAAAGCGCTAGCCGTCCGCGAGATGAATGTCGTGAGGGTCAACACGTACCACAACATGCACGATTGGCACCGACAAGTTGCATACCAGGTGCGCCAGTTGAATGAGTCATTGTTGTTTGATGGATACGGAGGGGAGCAAAATTCATACAGGACATCTCGACGTGTTCGCTTACATCAATGCGGAGGATGGTGAGGTTCTGACTTTTGCTGTCAGAGCTTTAAAAGCACCTCTTCCAGAAAACACCATTAATGTGAAATATGATGGTTTTGTCGAAAGTGTTAGAGTTGGCTATGAACTTCTCAAGAATGGTAGAATGGTCAAATTTCAGGTGATTGAAAGAATTGGCCGAGATGTAAAGCGCAAATGCGCCAATCCAGGATAGTTATTACTAAGGGCCAACCTTACTTTTGGTGAGATGGTTAGCTTAATGCGAGAGCGCAATACCATGCTCCCTATGGTTTTCTCAAAGGTAAATGGAAGACCAAGTGTGTCTCATAGACTGGTGGATTAGATCTCTTCCGAACATAGGGTCTCAAGACACCAGCTCATCTTATAGACAGTTGGGCAGGCAGACACCTAGAAGCAGCCCCCTCAATTAGGGACATGGACTCCTTAATTTTGAAAATAATAAAATGACTTAAAATTGAATTATATGGACTCCTTAATTTTCAAATATTCAAAATTGGAATCCTTAACTTGCAAGTAACTTAAAAATGTGAACTTTTAGAATTGCAATTAATTTAAATGTAGACTTTTGGAGTTGTAAATAAGTTAAAAAGTGAAATATTTGAACTTGCAAAACGACTTGAATATGAAATATCATAAATTGAAGGGGTTATGCTTTTAAGGTTGACGTAAATATAAAATATCATAATTTGGGGGGCAGTGCTTAAATTGAATATGATATATCATAAATTAGGACTAATTTTAAGACATTATTTTTAAATGTTAAAATGAAGAATTAATATCTCAATTTCACCACTGGATTCGCAACACATTTGTAAGCGAATAGAAGATAATTTTTTTCTAAAGTCCAATTACATAATTTTGTATGTACTAAAATAAAGATGATGATTCAGCTGAAAAGATCTGTCTTGAAATAAGTGCAAGTAAATTAAGCTCTTTCAAGTGATTGTGCAAGTCCGATCAAATTATGTGTAAATGGTTAAAACCCTATGTTATACTTTAAAAGTAAAAACACATTATGATTGTATATATGTGTATAATCTCAAAATTAATTGCAAAAATTTGCATGTGCTCCAACCAATGTATTGAATTCTCAAATACTAGGATTGAGAAAGTTGGTGGGCTAATTACACCACATTGTCTAAAGGATAGGGTTGTAAGTCTCACTCAACTAGTGTGATCCTCCTCTTCACGAAGACTAGAGTTGACAAGTCTATTAAATTTTATAATAAATTTTCAAATCATAAAGACAAGAACTTGCAAGTCCAAATCACCTAATGTGATCACCCTCCATATAAGGACAGCAGTCGACAAGACTTACACCTTAAAAAGACTAAACTAATAAAATTAAATGCCCCTTTCAAAGATAAATATTTTAAATGCTTAAATCCTCGATAATGGCCAAGTTAATAGTATATTTCAATCGGAAGGATCGACTTTAAAATTATTCTTCGAAGTCTATTTCGAATTAATTATTAAATTATTGAGCCCAAACCACTATAAGCAAGATAGAGTAAACAGAGTTCAAAGATAAATTGTCTCTAATGATGGCCGAGTTGATAGAAAATTTCAATCAGATGAATCTATTTTAAAATTATGTTTCAAATTCTATTTTAAATTCAATTATTTCAATCCTTGGGAATGATCCTCTGTAGGCGGAACAAAATCAATAGAGTTCAAAGATAAATAATTCTTTGATGATAGCCGAGTTGATAAAAGATTTCAACTGAAATGGTCAATCTTTAAATCAATTTCCTCATTAAATTCTCAAAATAAATCAAGACATTCAAATTAAAATTAATCATCTAAAGACTAAAAAAAATTAATCAAATCTTTCAAGTAAAATTCAATCACTTAAAAGTTAAAAATAAAATTCATCCGCCCTCGAAAAACTGTTTTCGAGGGTAACAAATTTTTTATTAACTTCAACTCACAAAGAGCTAATGAGATATTAAGTACATCCCTATATTCACAATAAAAAAAATTCCATGTCAGTAAGGGTGTGGCTCGAGTCTTCTGTCCGTGTGGTGGTTCTGCCGCCAAATGACACCACTACATTACAGTCACGACCGCAGCCCATATGTTTTCCAACGACTTTCTACTCTTTGAGTTGCGAACCATAATGGTACAATTGATTGACGCAAAACAATCTGTCAACTAAGGTCGACTTAAATTTTCTTCTTAGACAAATATTCATCTCATATCTACAAAGATCTCTTAGACAACGCAACTCCTAGTTGTTAACAATAATCATTTAATCAGTTTGGGTCAACTACCTCCTCTGACAAAGTAAATCAGAAGTCATAACGACCAGAATGACGAAGCCATGGGAACTTGATTGGGTTTCATCTTCATTTCCCCACCACTAGCTTTAAGCTTTAATTAACATATTTTATAGTTTATAATATTATATGTTTGTTGTTATTAATTGTTGAATACTCAATCATTAATGACTAGTCTTAATCGAAAGTGTTCTCCCATTATCAATAGAGGTAATTAATCATGGGAGTTTGTGCTTATGAGAAACCTCGAACTCTGGATAAAAAAATCCTCACAAAATGAGGGAGAAATTTTTGGGTAGTGTTTTATCTAACAATCCAATCTGACTTCTGAAAATTTGATCATCCAAAACTCTCTCAACAAAGCAAAAATAAAAATAATACAGAGTCATGGTGAGGCGTCGTGAGTTTTTGGAGCCCACACCACTCTATGATAGTTGATGAACCAAGATTCATACACATTACATACTCTAAAGCTAAAATAAAATAATTTATGCTAAGAAATAAATGAAACAATAAAATGAATATTAAAAAAGTAATAACCTCTAATATTAATGACACCGATATAGGTTCCCAAATGACGAAAATGGATCAAGGGATGGGCAAGATATTCGTAGGAAATGTAATGGAGAAAAAATGATGGTGATGGTTGGAAATGTATGCAACCGAAAGTTGGACAACATGCTAAATGTAAAAACTAATAGGTAGGCAGCTGATGCAAAAGTATATAAAAGTATTTGAATGCCAGGAAGATATCACCACATAGTCTCTACCCAGGCTAAGACATACCACTCGAGAAAAGTAAAGATACAATAATCCAACAAGAGAAAACTATAAAGAGAATCTAAGACATAAAACCAATGAAAAAGTGCCTAATAGAGATTCACAACATATTTAAATGTTCCGAGCTAAAAGAACAGTAGGACTTAAACAACCAATTAATTGCTCATTTTAACATTTTTCTAGAGTTTTTTCGATAATTATTAGTCACTTTTCTCAGAGGTTGTTAAATGATTATCGTACTTAATATTCAATAAAGCCACAACTAAAGGCTTAGAGAAGTAAAGGCTTCAATTATTTTCATGGGTTTTACACTTAATATAGAAAATATGTTTGGAGATAAATAACTCTCTTGACTCTTATTATTCACATATAGGATATATATGCAAAAAAAAAATAATCTCTCCTAATTTACAAACTTACCAAATATATCTAACCTAAATAAAGGAAATATGTATGAAATAAAAATAAAATAAAATAGAATTTGAAGGGAATAAACTAATCAAGGGTTTCCTAAAATGTCCCAATCAAATCTTTCAGGATCTTCTCAGATTTCTTACAAGATCGTTTAAGATTACCACACTCCACCTCAATCTAGGTCATATATGTTGTAGAGAATAAGCTTGGTAATGAACTCTGAGAAGTTGTTTAAGAAAAAGCTTTGATGAAGACATCATCAACTTGTTGATGTGTCGGGATACAGCTTAGTTGTAGAATTTCCCCGTTAACTTTTATAGAGATGAAATGTCTATTAATTTCAATATGTTTGGTCCTGCCATGATGCACAGGATTCTTAGCAATACTAGTTGTTGTTTGGCTCTCACAAAACATCTTATATCGACCTATTAGAGATACATTTCAGTTCCCTTGACAATTTCTGAATCCAGATCCCTTTGCAAATTCCCATGGTGAGTATCATATACTCGGATTATGATTGTTTCTAAAAACCACCACTTGCTTCTTGCTTCTCCAAGTCACCAGATTTCCCCATATATAGAAGCACTAACCAACGGTGGACCTTCTGTCAAAGAGTTCTCCAACCTAACTACCATCAGTATAGACTTCCACCTTTATGTTCCTAATTTTATCAAAAATTAATCCATAACTAGGAGTCTTATTAAGAAACTTTAAAATTCTATACACCATCTCCAAGTGCTTTTCATTTGGGCTATTCATGTATTGGCCCACAATACTAGCAGAATATGCAATATATGACCTCTTATGTAATAAGTAGATGAAAATTCCTACCAATTTTTTATGTCATCCCTTATCTACAAAGACGCTTTCTTCTCCTTCTCTTTAACTTTTGGTTGGGATCCATTGAAGCATCAGTAAGCTAACATCCAATCATTTATGTCACCTTTAGTAAATCTAGAATGTATTTTCTTTGTGATATAAAGATGACTTTCTTAGAACTTGCTTCCTCCATACCAAGAAAATAGCTCATGGTTCATAGGCCATTGATTTCAAACTCCATGACAAGCACTTATTTGATCTTGAGAATCTCACTTTCATCATCAACACTAAGAATCATATCATCCACATATACTATCAATGCATTAATCCTACGTCCTTGAGTGTGTTTTACAGAGTATTACCAGTTTAACTTTAAAAATACTCATTGGATCTCATAATTTTAGCAAACCTTTCAAATCACGCTCTTGATGACTGCTTAAACCTATAGAGAGATTTCTTGTGTTTGCATACTAGGTGTTTGTTAGAATCATTCTCAAGTGGCGGTATCTCCAATATACACTCCTTGTAGAAATCCTCATTTAGAAATATATTTTTTATGTAAAGTTGATGCGGTCTTTATTTCTTGTTAACTACTATTGAAAGGAGAACTTTGTAGTGTTAAGTTTGGCAAGTGGTGCAAAGGTCTCTTGATAGTCAATCCCATAGGCTTGAGTGAAAAATTTCACAGCATATCCAACTTCGAATCTCTCAATAGTCCCATCAATTTTGTAATTGATGTCAAACACACATTTGCACCCAAATGGCTTCTTATCCTGAAAGAGTTTGGTAAGAATCCATGTATCATTATGCTTTAATGCTCGAATATTCTCTTCAACAGTTTTCCTCCATTTTTAATTTTCAAGAGCTTCATGAATGGATTTAAAAATATGCATACTATTAAGATTAGAAACAAAAGCTTTGTAAGATGAGGATAACTTCTCATAAGCAACATACTCCTAAATTGAATGTCTAATGCAACTTTCCTTGTCACCAGCATCAAAAGAGGAATGAGAAAACACATGAGTACTAGACTCCTTACCCAAAATTTTAGGTTAATGCGGACTCCGGTTTTGATTTGAACAGTTCTGTTCATGCAAGTTATCTTCCACCTCAATTTTTTTCTTTCTACTTGGGTACACCCGAACTTCTTTATTCTGGACTTCAGGCTAGGTTTGTTGGGCATCCTCAATCAGAATAGGAGGGCTAATTGGAGTAGGTGGTGAGGTCGTTTGGGAGTCATAAAGTGCATCCCAAAATTGATGTTCATTTGCACTCTCCCACTGAACATTAGATTTATAGTAAGATTGATTTTTAAAAGTGTGAGATCCATGGAATTGCAGCAGTTTTTGGTAAAAAAAGAGTAGCACTTATACTTATTTTTGTTTGTGGCAACCAAAGAAAAATACACTAGAAAGATTTAAAAACAAGTTTCATGCGATTTTGGCAATGGTAGTGAACATAGGATATGCACCCAAAAATTTTAAATGAGATAGTAGAAAAGAAAGCTCTAATATGAGGATAAGTAACAAAGCATAAAGATGTATTTTGAAGTTAAGTACCTGGCTAGGCATTCAATTGATAAGGTATATTGCAGTTGGAGTTGCATCCCCCTAAAAATATTTAGTAATTTGATGGGACAACATAATTAAGTAGGATACGTCAAAAAGATGTATGTTCTTTCGCTAAATATCCCATTTTATTGTGGGGTATCAATACATGAACGCATATGAATGATGTTTATTTTTTGAAAGATAGGACCCAAATATGAAGATGAAGTATTTATTTGTATTATCAATTTTGAGGATATGAATGTTGCATTGGAATTACGTTTATATCGTGTCATGGAAGGTTTAGATAATTTGCGTTATCTCAAACTTCTCTTTAATTAAGAATATTCAAGTAGTTCTAATGTGATCGTCAATAAATGAGACAAATCATCTAGCCTTACTAAGGTTTTTGAAGGTCCTCAAATATCACTGTAGGTAATGGCAAAAGGGTGTAATAGTCTGTGTTGGGTCAAAGGATAACTATTTCTAGAGTGTTTGGAAAGTTGACAAACCTCGCATTGATAGCAACTAGACTTTATTGAAAAACAAATGATAATACAACTTAGCAACATAATTTAAATTAGTATGACTCGGACGACAATGTAATAACAAGAACTGATTTTCAACAAACATTAACTCAATCGAGAATGGAGTTGGGATTAATTGTGTTTAGACGGACTTTCCTTAAGTAGATATAAGTATTGATACATTTCACACTGTCAATCATCTTTCCCGACAACCACCAGAAATTCACAAAAATTTGTGATAAATTTAGTTATACATTTCATTTCATATCATGAGTAAGCTTACTGATTAAAATCAAATTATAGTTCAACTGCGAAACATATAAAACAAAGTAAAGAGTAATATACTGAGAGAGTTTCACATCTCATTTCCGAGAAATTCATGAGCGTGATCCATCTACTAGTCTTACCGATTTAATTGTAAAAGCTTCATGATAGTAGATTTGAGCATTGATATCTCCAATCATATGATCAGGGTCCCAAATCTAATCATCCAAGTTTTAAATCACCCATTACTGGCAAGATGTGAGAAAGATATATTATCTTGATGTGTCACGAGTTTGGCGTGCTGCTTTGACTTACCTCCAATAAGTTTTTCAGTACTTCAATCCTTCAGATGTGGTAGTGTCATTGGCCTTTTTCCCTATCCAGGTTTCCAGTTTGCAAGCTTTCCCTTAAGTTTCCAACATGTCCTTGGTATGCCCAATCTTCCTGAAATATTCACTTGAGAGACAATTCTTCTTGTGCTTTGAGGCATGGGAGGAGTTATGAGTGTACACGGTCGAAATTTTAGTACTTGGTGAACCCCCATTTCTAGTCAGCATCAACTTCTTTTTGCTCTCTTCAATCTTGACTTTAGCNAATCTCTCCTAATTTACGAGTTTAACAAGTATATGTAACCTAAATTAGGAAAGGAAATACTTCTGAAATAAAAATTAAATTAACATAAAATAAGAAGAAAATAAACTAGTCAAGAGTTTCCTATGCCCCAGTTTATTTTTTAAAGATCTTCTCAAATTTCCACATAAATGTTAGAATATTTTCATGTTTTTATCTCCTATTCTTCAATGCCCTTATCAATACTTTTTTTTATAGCTAACTTAGCAAGCGTGTTGCATGTTAGATTTAGTATTTGTATGTATCATATAAAAAACCCTTCAAAAATAACTGCATATATCAAGCATTTCTTAACTTCGAAGGTAAATGATAAGTCTTGCAGCATGTTAATTTTCTTTTATGTTTAACATTTATTTTTATGAAATTACACTTTAAAGGAAAATATTTTCATATTTTTGTTGCAGGTACAAAAGGTAGGAGATTTGGAGCAAACTGGAGCTGAAACTGACTGAAAAAGAGGCAAATGGAGCAATTGAGCAAACAGTGGGTTGGCACATAGGCACCAAGTTCTAGTGCCATGGAGGCGCCAATTGTTTCCCAGCTTACCCGAGAAGGTGGCGCCTAGGCGCCAGAACTGTTTGAGGCGGTTTCAGCATGACTTGTGGAGTTATTTGACAGATTCAGGCTTTTGGAATAACACTTTTTGGCATTTTCAAGTCCTTAAATTCTCCAGGAACGTCAAGAGGAGTAGAAAATGTAGATTTTTACCTTATCTCAAGAGATTGGAGAGAGGATTTTAAGAGTTGCATTGAACAATAGGAGGCATTGTTGGAGGAATTTGTATCTCTTTTTCAGAGGGCAAAAGCTAAGTATATTGTTATCTAATGTCTATATTCAGTGGATTTGTTTGTGTTAAGATCATGTCTTCTGTGGTGTTCTTGATATTTTGTGACCCTTCTTTTGTGTTGAATAAGAAAGATTTGTGGGATGTGCCGGATGCTTTTAGGATTGATTTTTAAACTTTAATGTGATGGTTTTCTTTCTGTGCTTTATTTACCTTTTGTACTGGTCATATGAACTGTTAAAATTATATGTTCACCATAAAAATTCAAGAGAACTATGACATGAACAACTAGGAAGAACCACATTGAACTATAGGGTATGAAGCAAAAGTAACCTATAGAGAGATACAAATAGATAGGGAAATATGTTTTGATGGGTGTAAATTGGGGGCTTTAGAGTGAGGCTAGAATCCTAACCAATTTGAGGCTACATTCTATGGTTTTTATAAGAATAGAAACCTATCCCATATATTTTATAAAGTGGGAACAAGGATAGTCATTGGAGGGACAAACCCTTGATATAAGAGCAAAATGGAATGCACGCCTGGATTTTTAGTGGCGATGAGAGGTGTAAGGATGAAACTCATGAACACATGATTTAGAGCTAAATTATGAGCAACTACACCAAGACCTAGTTCAAAAATCTATGATTGATAACATGTTGGATTCTAGATTAATGAGATTTGTAGCATATTGAAAAGAAGTTACTTAATAAATGTATTCATTTGAACAAGCACATAAAACAACAAATATGAAAAGGTAAGCCAGGATTTTTAACGATTCTTTGCATAAGTAAGAGATTGGAACTTAACAATATCTTAAAAATAGTACTAAATCAAATTATAAGTGATATGATCTGATCAAAATACAAATCTAATAAAAAAATTGATAAAAGAATATTGGAGAAAAGAAAAACAATTCAGCAGCTAGAGTTTGGTCTTTTCTATTATTCATTAGTAATAACAAAAATTGTAATTCACAGGAACAATAAGCCGTATCATGCATATTTGAACTTCGCTACATTATGCGCCTAACAAGAGTTCCATCACACAACAGGCAAAATGGCAATAATCCTTCACACAACCTTTGCATTAACGACAAGCAGAAATTGAAATAACCAAACTAATTTAAAATAAAATCTATGCAAGCACTTGTAGTTATTGATCCACCAATTTTACTTAATACGCAGTTAGAGAACAAAAAACAAAGCAACTCAGATCAAATTTTTCTTCGCAATGGTACCCTAGACGTTCTGGTTCCAACTTTTTGAAACGTAGTAAAGATTGTTCAGTTTATTAAAGAAAGAAACTTACAATTCCACTAACACCTCCGATTAATAAGGGTCTCCGGCCAAGCCTATCCACCACCAGAACAGCTACTCCAGTTGCGGCCAGCTATAAATCAGAGTAAAGACACGAATCAGCCATTTGTAAAGAATTTAGCCAATGCTCATCAACCACCATACCCCAAAAAACAGAAAAAACAAAATATAAATCATTCTTCCACAATCAGGTTAAGTTTTTTATTAAACAAGCAAAAAAATTATAATAGATTTTAGGCTGTAAACAAAATGTTCCCAATAAAAGTATAATGAAATAAGAAATCATATGGTGCAGAACAAACTCCCAAAAATAACTAATGCATGCAAAGTGCGCCAATTATGAAAAACAACAAAGGTAATAAAGTAATATTAAAAGTATCAGGATGTTTTGACAATTTCCGTATGTAATTGACAGACATGAGAAAGATCTGCAAAGAACTTGGAATGAATTTGAAGGCCATCCAAAGACTCATCCAACCAAAAATAATCCATATCTACATATGCATTGGTAAAGACAAACATATATAAAGACCTCTAGTATAGTTAAACAAGGACAAATTTACTGATAGTTATTCTTGATCATAGATCATACCGCAGCAAAATACAATATCAAAGCCACTCACCAAGAACTATACATTAAGGGTGTGTTTGTTTCGGCTTCTCGATTGAAAATGCGTGTTTGTTTTGCATTTTCGCCAAATGCAGTTGAGAATCATGGAGCATCGCGGCTTGTAATTTACCTATGGAGCCACCGCGGAGAGTCTCCCACGTTCAAAAATTTCGCCCGTGATTTATTAATTTGCCTCTGCGCTGTTTTTTTTTTTCTTTGGGAAAGTCCAGCGCCGTTTTTCAATAACAGTGTTTTTTTTTTTTCACATCTTGGATAGAGCAAGCAGCATGCATTAAAAGCCACCATAAACATAATATTATAGCCTGATATTTTTTATTGAAAATTTCCACTTTCATGGCATAATATAAAAATATTAACCGTAGTTATTAACTCTTATCCAATATAATAATGCTGAAATAATTTGCCTTTATCATGTTCAAATTTGGGAGTTAGCTATGAAAAACATAAAACCTGTGTCGTATATATGTAAATCACCCAATATTTTAGTGATATGGGTTCGAGCCATGTTCAAATTTGGGTTCAAATCAGTTTCATAACGATCCAACTTAAATATCTTTGATTTCAGCAAGTTCAAACTTCAATGGCCAGTCCTCGAATGCTAGAGGTTATTATTCCTCATTAGTTATGATATCATGGGAATACCTGCCTAATTCTATTTATTTTAAGGCATATGATACTAAATTTCCTTGTGGTTTTATATTAAATAAATTTTGTTCATGATAAAGGTATTGTGATTGAAAAGAACTCGAATCATAATCATTGGCTTCATTCCAAATATTTGTTCATTTTGATGATCATTTATTTTTAAATTTTACTTAACGCAATAAATTTTAGAAAAAATACAATTTCTAAAATGTAGTTTTCTCTTATTATATAATTTAATTTTTACTTTACCTTTGCATTTCTGCTTAATGAATTCTAGATAATATTTATTGAGGGGCATTTCAGATATTTGTCCATAGACAACACTTTCAAAACCGTATTTTTCAAACAGATCAACTGCTTCATAAACACCAGTTTTTGAACAACAGATTTTCCGTAGCAGCTTTTGAACTGAGATTTCGTACAGTCACAGCTGAAACAAATGCATCCTAAATGACGAAGAATGGCATTTTGATATGTTAATTAATGAAATTGTTAGCATGCATATTTGATTCTTAGCTTGGTATGCTCTGCTCTGATACCAAAATTAAAGGAGCCTTTACGATATTCATCTAGCTTAACCTCTTCTTTTTCTTTCTTCTAAAATTTGGTTCAAATAGCTTGGTTTCTTATTGAATTCAACCATAGTTTAAAGAGGGATGAATTAGAATTGTGAAGAAAGAAGTGTAGAAATAAAATAGAAACAGCTTTGTCGATTTGGAAAGACAAGATAGGAATCAAAAAAATAACAGATAATAATCATTGAAAGAGATGCTTTGAATAAGAATTTCTTATTTGTAAACATCGTTATATATATGTTGGTACAACAACAACTACGGCTATCAAATTGGTTTGTCGTTCGTGAATAGCTCGTGTTCACCTTGTTAAGCAGCTCTTGTTCGGCTCTTTCGTTAAGCCTAACGAGACAAGCACGAACAGATTTTTAAGCTCGAAATGTAAACGAGTCGAACACGAACAAACATTTGTTAGCTCGTTTTTGGCTCGAATAGGCTCCCATATATATATATACATATATATATATATATATATATATATATGTATAAATATATA
>JXCR01005156.1:46739-72891 GCA_002079205.1 Phalaenopsis hybrid cultivar
AAACCGATCTCATATCTTTCAAGGTTTAGATGAAAGAGTACTTATACCTCAAGTAATATATCTATCCCGAAAGATAAACACAAGACTTGATGGTGAAACTCGATCAAATGAACTAAGAAATATATGATATTTATTTGGTGTGCGAAACTATTTTATGTTGACAGACAAGTTCCCATAATTAATACGAAAAAATTAAATAGGGTTTATATTAAGCGGAGTTCTTAAAAGTTTTCTATAAAGGAAAGCCCTTATAGTTAATTAGATCTTAGATAATTGAAGTCATCTACGAAAATTCTCGATAAAAATCAGGGGATATTGTTATCAAGAATTTCAAATGATTGAACTTGGAATATCACGGATCCTGAAAAAAGAGGTGTAAAGAGGGAATAACTCAAATTTGGAACATCTATTTCTGGAATCCAAAGGAAGAACTAGAGAAGTCACGAATCCTGAGGAGAACATCGGTGACTTCCCAAGATATACTACTGTTTGGATTCAATTTAGAAGAGATATATTTAAGTGTTTCATCATGTCAATTTTATTAATTAAGGCTTACATTCATGTGAAACGATCACACAAATAGCCTGAAATATGTGAGTATTTAGGTCGCGACAAACGACAACTTCGAAGTCCTAAAACAAGTTAAGGCTTATATTGTATGGCAGAGCTATACAAAAATCTAAAAGAAAGTAGAGGATTTATGTCGCACTAGGCCAACAACATCGAAGTCCTATGGCTCAGTTGTTTAATTCTAAAAAATGGTTTAGCTGGTGTAGACATATTTTGTTTTTAAAGATGCTTGTGTTGCCCACAATGCTAGCTCCAAGCTCATCGTCGTAGCAAGTTTAAGTTTTCTAATGTGTCGAGTCTTGATGTCAAATCAAATGTTTCCTAAAGTCATGGTTATTTAAATATTATGGGAATGTTAAAGTTGATTAAAGCGACACTGGTTAGGATCTCACAGTTCCCTCGTTCCAGCACCACTATTTTTCTTCGGATTCACTTATTCTAAATGAATTTACTAAACTCAACTAAATGAGTTTCATAATTTCATTTAGAGCGTGGGAAATCTTGTTAGCAACCGTAGATTACCTCCTCCGAGAGATTCTCGATCATCCGATAGAAACCTTTTAATTTAGTTGCAATTTTTGTTTAGTTTTGTTTGTGATTAAATTTTGAGTTGTTTTATATTTTTACTGTTGTGGCGGTGAATTTTATCTTGTTTTGATTTTGGTTTTGGTTTCAGTTTTATGACTATCTTAAATGCTTCAGTTTTGACATGCAGGGTGACTTTGTTGTTTATCATGCAAGTTTATAAGCAGAGAAGAAAATATGCAAATAAACGTAAATTGCAATACAATAACTTAAAAACGTACCTGTCGATTCTTCTCATTCCTCCACCTGAAAAGTCAGTATTTGCAAAACATATGTATAATTTTGCAGGAATTAAAACATGCTTGTAGAGAAAACAAACAATATAGATTTGAGACATCTCTACCAGATCTTATGTTATATCTTGGTGGGTCCAATTTATTCATTTCTAGAGATGATTCTATTAAACAAATCATAATAAGTTCAAGTGTCATCCGAGATTCCCAAAGGATTATAAAAAGTCCTGAGTAATATCCTAAACATTTCACAGTCTCTCAAATCGTCTCGAGTTCATTTTGGCCTTATTATGTTTGCTATATGGATCACCCAATCCATATTCTTATGCTTAGTGAATCTTGATGTTTTGATTATCCCTTTAAGTGGGGTAATTATCACTTGATGTTTCATTTATGAATTATGTGGGTAAAAGGCCCTTAGGGGCAATTTGGCTTAATTAAGAAACTTAGCCGGTTTAATTTTAAGGATAGGCTTATAGGGTTTTTTTTTTAAACAAAAGTTTCAAATTAATTATATGTCATTTTTTAAACCTCATTAAACAAATATTTCGATCAAACCTAATTCACCACTAAGCCCTTAAAACTTAAGGGGTAGAATTGTAATTTTTAGAAAAAAATTGAATATCTATACTTTTAATCCTTATCAAGAATCGTAAATCATTTTAAAACCGTTGATTGGGGTTTTAAGTTAGTGGATTACAATCTTCCAAAGTCAAACCTCTCACCTTAATATCTTCTTATTTAATTATTCTTCTAAATTTGATCAATTTGAAAAATTATAAATTTATCTTTAATGAGACCAAAGTGAGATTGGTTGCTACCATTTACACCTTTTATATTTCAATCACCAAGACATGTCCATTAAGCTCATTCATTACCCATTTACCCTTTGGCTAAACCTAAACATCAATTAAGGCTTAAATTTTATAATTACCCTTTTACCTTTAAGGCCTTAACATCTCATAATTCATCAAATCAAACTCAAATTACTTCAAAATTTTTATGTTACCCTACTCATGGGTTAATTAAAACATCAGAGGAGAAAATATGATTTTTCTAAATTTATTTAATTTTATAATTATTTTAATGCAAAAATAGAGATTTTCAAAAAAAATTTAATAACTCGCCCAAAACAAAACTTTTGTCCTTAAGAAAATTATTGGAGGTTCACCTAAGTCAGAGGACTACTTTGACCAATTTTCATGATTTTTAGAGGTTTAATTTAATTATTATAATTATTTGTTTGTTTTGAGTATTAATTAAATATAAAATATTATTTAAGTGGAAAATTAAGTTTCACATTTTTCTTAAATCTCTCTGAGGTCAGAGAACCCAGAGAAACAAATTTCATATTTTTTTATTTATATTTTAATTATTAGAATTATTTTAATGAAAAATTCAAGAAAATTCATTTGCCTTCAAAAATTAATATCTTAACTTAGAAAATTATGAAAATTATTCTAATTGGTCCCAAGTGATCAGGAAGTCAAATGTGACATTTTAGCGTATTTTTACAATTTTACAATTTTTATGATTTTAAAATTCATTCTTAATTATTTAAACGCTTAAAGTATTTATTTTAATTACACTTTTATTTTACTTAGGTTCCTCTGGTCATAACGAGCTCTCAAAACCAATTTGGTGATTTTTTAGTTGTATTTTAATTATTATAATTATTTTAGTGTCAAAAATGTCATTTCACTTAATTAATCCATTTTAGTGGTCAAATTAACTCCAATTGACTTAAAAATTTTATGGGAAACTCCTCTAATTTTAATTATAGTGGTAAATAATTTTTATGATATTTACATTTATATTTACTCCAATTTAATTTTATTTCATTTTTAGGGGTTTGTGATAATTAAGATTATTTTTAATGAGTTAAACCAAGTTTATATTTTTCCTAGGGTCCTCTAACCACAGCGAACCTACCAAAACAAGTTTTGTATTTTTCTGATGAATATTTTAATTGTTATAATTTTTATACTAAAACAGAGGTCATTAACTTGAAAATTAGAGATATCTAGTCAGAGATGCTCCCTGACCTTGGAAAAATCAAAAGAGATGCCTAACAACAGAGACATCTGTTGACCTCACTTTTAGTGAGATCTTAGTCTCCTACTCTTAGAACCTAGGATCTAGCTTTAGGAGTTCTTATTGACCATCCTAGCGGATTAGCAATGGAGTCCACCTCCCATAGAACTTAAAGCCACTTCTTGACTCATTTTTGTGAAGAACTCGTATGAGTGGTTCCAAGCACTCAACTTTTAGTTGCAAAGGCTGAGGACTAACATGTAGAGGGCCCGAAATTGAGTTCCTATTGGATCAAATAGCCTTAGGTGAACCCTTTGTGACTCGATTACTCGTGAACGCCGCAATTCACACACTCACTGCACTACACACGACTTTGACTTGAATCGACTCGCCCGTCGGCGAACTCGTCCAGACGACCCCAGACGACGAAACAGACCGCACGGATGCGTCCAGGATGTCGACTTTAGCTAGGAAGGACACTCATATTGCTAGTATTACACGCGTGCGCGACTAACATGAAAATCGATGCATTTTTTTTTGCGGGGTGGGCCCGGGCTCAACCCAGGTTCATTTCGAGTTTGACTTGGGCTGAATATGGGCTAAGCCCGAGATAATTATTTCAACCCATAAATTTTAAATTTCAAATTTCAAATATATCATTAACTCCACATATAAGGAAGATTAATTCGTTTCCAATTAAATCACTTCCACTGAGGGAAACTAATCAATTCCCCGCCTAATCACCCGTAACGGATACATTTTTTTGTATACAATTCGAGCGTTCCTTCACCTTCCTGGCATTCGACCTCCTCTTCATCCCCTGCTCGTCTATTCTCCTCTGCACCGAAACCCCTCTCTCCCTCGCCACTGAAATCCTCGCCAGCTCCTCTCCCGCTCGACGCCATCTCCTCCAGTTCGAAACCCAGCTTCCTTTCGACCGAAGACTTCTGCTNCCCTGCAAGAAAACCGACATAATATACTATTGCCCATGTCTACACTTAGTAAACACAAAAACAAAAGCAAAACATTGTCTGACCAGGGCAACCAATCCAGCAGAGAACTATAGTCAGACTTACAGAGTACTATATAACATCCTAGCTCTAATCTAGCACATCATCTAACAAGAAATGTCCTAACTAGCATCTAAGTGCCGAGTAATGATCTAAGGCATCTAAAGAGTGTCACCTGAAATAGATTTCTAAAGGTTTGGCCTTATATATGACCTAATTTGCTATTTACATAGTTTTAAAACATGGTGAATACTAAGGAATACATGATTTTTTTTATTTTAAATTATGGTCATTAAATGAGGACTCGTGGCATGTAAGATGACACAAGCTAGATCCATTAGATTCTTAGCAAAATTATACTTTTATTGACCGTAATGCAATAACTCGCATTACTCGTTAGGATTCGCCCGACAAGCAATGCTCATTAAAGCATCAAAATCAACACAATATCACTTATCCAACAAGTTTAACTTGCTATCAATACACAGAAGACAATGCACATGCATATGACAAACTTGTGAGCACACATTGTGGGTTTAAAGGGTTCAATGGCTCTAAGGCGTGACCCGAATTGAGCACACAAGGCGTAGTGGAGTGGTACAATTCTCGCTAGAGAGAATCAGATATCGGATAGGCTTGATATGTAAGCCATCTCCGAAGAAGACACATGAGTATCGTGGTGAGTGTGTGACAAGCAACGACTCAAGAAAGACACATGAGTGTTGTGAACATGCAAAATGCTATGCGAACAGAACATTCAAAGGTGCACAAGTGAAAATGCAAACACCTGCAACATGTAAGTGATCGGTTGATTGGGCCCTGCCATTCGAACCAAAAGATTGGTTTTATGATTGAGCCTTGCCGACCAATCGGGCCAAAGTGGTTTGGCTTTATGACTGAGCCTTGGTGGCCGGTCGAACCAAAAGTTTGGTTTTATGATCAAGCCTTCCCCGCTGATCGAATCAAAGTAAATGGTTTCATTGATTGGGTCTTGATGGCCAATCAAACCAAAATGATTGGTTTTTCGACTGGGCCTTGGTGGCCAGTCGGACCAAAATGATTTTTTTCACCGATCGGACATTTGTGGCCCATCATACCAAAGCGGGTGATTTTATGATTGGGCTTTGGTGGCCGATTGATTTATTTGATGCAATGTAGAAGCTAAATTCATCACAATGGCTTTATGGTTTTGTTGTTTCTATACAAGCTTTTACATCTATTTATTGGAAGCAAATCAAAGGAAATATCTACCATAGATATTAAAAGCTATGTTTCACCGCTTTACAACCACAAATTGGATGCAAATATTGGCGTCGAAAAATTCCTACGCAAATTTTAGATGCTATTTTCAACATCTCCTATCGTGTAGGTGCACTAAAAAGTTTGCAATAGTATCATGTAAGTGCATTGAAAAATAATGCAAGCATATCGTGTAAGTGCATTGAGAGTCGTACAAGCGTATCAAAAGTATACTTGTCTATATGTATTTTGACAAACCTGTTGAATGCGTGAACTAAAAATTAAAGAGTGCTTTGTGGATTGAAAAAATTCAGAGACTAAATTGATTTAAAATTTAACTTAACTCGAGAAACGTGCTATTGCTCTAAAAACCATGCATTTTTTTTTTTGCTTTTCAGTTTTTGTATAAAGCTTAAATTCAAATCATAACTTATTGAACAAACATTTGTGCGGGTCTCCTTAGCCACGGAGCAAGTCGTAACTCTCAATTTGCTAGTCCTGTTCTCAACATAAGTATTTCAATTGATAACATCTGCATTTGCTAAAAATATTTTATTTTATTTTGCTAATGTATGTACTTTAGTTTAACAAGAATTTTTTTTTACAATGTAAATTCTCGATATCTTACTTACATGATATAATCACAATTTTTAACTTGGTTCTTTACATATGAGTCAGAGTTTATGAAGTCTGTAGTGCAACATATTTTTTAGCACACATAACAACTCAAATTGAAATAGAAAAATACTTCGCCAATCCTCCTTATTTGAACACAAGTAACAACTCCAGTATATATATATCTTTAATGACTTGAATACAAGCACTATGAACACCTTTCTTTTCTAAAACTCTCCAAAGTACCCTTGGAACTCTATCATAAATTTTTTCCACATCAACAAAATTCATACGTAGATTTTCTTTAGTCTCTCAGTACTTGTCCATCAAATATCTTAATAAATATATATCTTCTATGATAAACTTGCCTGACATGAATCCAAACTGATTTTGAGAAATTTTTTTATCACGTTATAACCTATGTTCAATTACTCTTTCATAATTTTAATGTATGACATACTAACTAATTCTTCTAGAATTTGCACTTTTATGCATGATCCTTATTCTTAAAATATAGATCAATATCATTCTCCACTCTTCAAGCATCTTTTTAATTTTGAAGATATTATTTAAATCTTTAGTAGGACAAAAAAATTCTCAAATCTCCCAATTTTTTAGCACTTCTATTGGAATGCATCATGTCCAACTGCTTTTCAATACTCCATTTTCTATAAAGCCTCATCACCTTTCATTTTACTTGTGTGACGATGGAAAAAATAATTATTATTATTATTATTTATGATATTAAGATCACTATAATCAATCATATTTTTGCAGTCTTTATTGAAAAATTTATTAAAAGATTTAATCTTGCTTTAGTGGGATTAAGGCTTTGTTGTTGTTGTTGTATTTCATCTTGCTATGCTAAATATTTTCATCTAAGAAAATCACTTATTGATTTTTATCATTAATACGCTTTACTTGAACTAAATCCTTACTTTTTTTTCTCCGTGCTTTGCTAGTTTATATATATATAGATATATCACAAAAAACAGAATTTTTGCATCACAATTTGTTATTTTAGATTTCTTACATTCACCTTAAGTTTTTTCAATTCTCCTAGTTTTTCTATCTAAAACAAAATTTGTTATCTTAATATTTTTTTTCGGATTATTATTTTACCACAAACTATTTTTATTCATATAAGTTTTTTATTTTATTTTTCAAGCACTTCTTTTGCAACTTGTTTAGTAACACCCAAATAAAAAATAAAAAATAAGTTCTGTTCAAAGTTGACTATGATGAATTTCCCTCAACCTAAAATACAAATTTCTGCTACTACACCCTAAAAACTCAGCATATTTTAACCAATCTTATCGGAAGTTTTGTCTCATCATTAAGAGATATTTGTTTGCGCTGATGTGAAACCTGGAATCTGATCATAAAGTTTTTATAAACTGAGTGCAAAATGNAATTTACAGTTCGAGAGGTATATCGTTTCTCTCATAACCCTTGAAGCCACTAGAGACACCACAGAAAGAAAAGAAAAACTGCAGTCAACAAAATATACATAAAAAAAAGCAAACTCTTAAGTTATTAGCTTTAAGATAATCTTTTGACAGCAATAAACTTTCCCTCCAAACTTTTCCCCCAAACTTCTCTAATTTCTTCTCCTTGCATATGTAATTAAAGCCCTCATGGACCCATCTCATTTGCTGGATCGTTTGGTCACTGCTTCCTGCTCGTTGGATCCTATGGTCACTGGTTCCTGCTCCGCCCTGCGCTCCTGTTTTGTATTTTTTTTCCTTCTATTAATGACAAGCTGGTTCTTTAGCTTTCCATTAAAACAAGGATATTATGAAATTAAACTTCGTAGGCATCAACTAAGCAAAGTAAATAAAAAATAGATTAAAGAAATTCTAAAAGTTGATTGTTTTCTCAGGGGACACTAGGGATCCAGTACATTTGCTCAATTTTGGTGGATTTCTCTCTTACAAAACTTTGGATGCAGGCTAGGCTAGCAAAGGGCACTTCTCTTCACATTTTGGGAATTTCCTTGGCCAGTTTGAAGGCTTTAAACTCAAATTACCAAAAACCTAGCAATATCCAATTTCATGGGAGATCTATACCCACATTAAGGAACNTGATTTCAAACTCAATGGCAAACACTTCTTTATTTTTAAGAATTTTTTTTCATCATCACTAGTTAAAATTATATCATTCACTTATATCGTCAGTGCATCAATCTTAGCTCTCTGAGTGTATTTTATCAAAAGTGTATGATCAACTTAACTTTGAGAATATCCATTTGTTCTCGTAGTTTTATCAAAGTTTTCAAACCATATCTTTGGCGATTGCTTAAGACCATAAAGAGACTTCTTGATTTTGCATACTAGGTGTTTATTAGAATCATTCTCAAGTTTCGGCGGCAACTCCATGTAAACTTCTTTGTCAAGATCTCCATTCAAGAATGCATTTTTTATGTCAAGTTGATGTTGTCTTGACTCCTTGTTAACTGCAAATAAGAGGAGAATTCTGCTAGTGTTTAGTTTGGCAATTGGTGGAGATGTCTCTTGATTGTTGATCCTAAAGGATTGAGTAAAAACTTTTGCAGTCAGTCTAGCTTAGAATCTTTCAACGCCAGTATCAGCTCTATACTTGATGTTGAATGTCTATTTGCATTAATTAGCCTCTTATTATGGGGAAATTTAGTAAGAATTCATATGCCATTAAGCTCGTGTTTGAATCTGGACGATCTCTTCTTCTCATAAAAAAATAATCAATTTGTGTTTTATTAGATCCAATCTTATAAGTAATAAGATGCTTAGCTCTTTTCTTAAATAAAGTACTAGTAATAATAAAATCATACGCTAGAGCGAAATCTAAAATGACTCTATTTTCTTCATTAGTCACTCCAAAACCATAGCAACCATGAATATTTCTGAAATCTTTTACCACTCTACCGACATGTCCATTTAAATCTCTTATTGTAAAAATTCTTTCTTCAGGAGGTACCATTTGTATTAAGTTCTCTAAGTCATTCTAGAATTTATCTTTAGACTCTATATCCTACTTGAGAAGCATAAACACTTATAATATTAAAAATTTTAGTATCAATAATAATTTTAGTGTTATAATTATATCTTCAACTTTATTAATTTTTACAACATTATCTTTCAAACTCTTATCTATAATTACACCTACACCATTTCTAGTGCGACTTTTATCAGAAAACCAAAGTGTAAAACCTAAGTTATCAATCTCCTTGTTGACCTCATTTTTAGTGAGGTCTTAGTCTCCTACTCTTAGAACCTAGGATCTGGCTTTAGGAGTTCTTATTGACCATCCTAGCGGACTAGCAATGGAACCCACCTCCCGTAGGACTTCAAGCCACTTCCTGACTCATTTTTGTGAAGAACTCGTATGAGTGGTTCCAAGCACTCAACTTCCAGTTGCAAGGGCTACACACCAACATGTAGTGGGCCCGGAAATGAGTTCCTATAGGATCAAATAACCTTAGGTGAACCCTTTGTGACTCGATTACTCATGAACACCGCAATTCATGCACTCACTGCACCACACACGACTTTGACTTGAATCGACTTGCCCCCCAGTAAACTCGTCCGGACGACCCCGGATGACGAAACGGACCGCGCTGACGCGTCTGGAACGTCAACTTTAGGTAGGAAGGCCACTCATATTGCTAGGGTTACACGCGCGAGCGACTAGCACGAAAATCGATGCATTTTTTTTAGCGAGGTGGGCCCGGGCTGAACCCAGGTTTATTTCGAGTTTAACTTGGGCTGAATATGGGCTAAGCTCGGGATAATTATTTCAGCCCATAAATTTTAAATTTCAAATTTCAAATATATCATTAACTCCACATATAAAGAAGATTAATTATTTTCCAATTAAATCACTTCTGCTGAGGGAAACTAATCAATTCCCCGCCTAATCACCCGTAACTGATACATTTTTTGGTATACAATTCGAGCGTTCCTTCACCTTCCTGGCATTCGGCCTCCTCTTCATCCCTTGCAAGTCCATTCTCCTCTGCACCGAAACCCCTCTCTCCCTCGCCACTGAAATCCTCGTCAGCTCCTCTCCTGCTCGACGCCATCTCCTCCAATTCAAAACCCAGCTTCCTTTCGACCGAAGACTTCTGCTCGCCGAAGCCCCGCACCGAAGCTCCCTTGCACTCCACGCTTTTCTGCACCGAAATCCAAGCTCCGCTCGCCTCTTCCTCGCGCGATCTCCTCCTCGCGCCGAAGATCCACACTCGCCTCTTCCTCGCGCGATCTCCTCTTCCCCACGCCGAACTTCTACCCATCGCTCTCCCTCTCTGCCGATCCTTCTACCCAGAGAAGCACCCGTTCTCTCTCTCTCTCTGGCCCCGTCCGTCATACGCTTTAGCTGAATCCTTGGGTTCGTCTCCTCCGCTTGGACTGAAGTCCTCGCTCGACTTGCTCTCCATCTCCATCGAAGCTTTCGTTCGGCCCTTCCCCGAGCGAAACGACACTCACGATGCCCTAGCCTCCTCATCTCACGCTCTTATCTTCCGAATTGCTAGCCCAACATATCCCTTTCCCTCGCGGCTTCTTCTTCATAGGTATTTCCTCGCCGTCTCAAACTGCTCCCCGGCTCCCGCCAGCAAGTTTACATAAAGGAAATCTGGAACTGTGAAGTTAATTCAAATTTGGNAATCTCCTCCCCCTTGCGCAGAAGATCCACACTCGCCTCACCCGCTCTTCTCTGCGACTCGAGATCGAAGCATCTGCTGCGCTTCTTCCCCGCACCAAAATATCATCCTTCAGTTCGATTCCGTCTCTGTACCGAAAGCCTTCGTCTCATCTCCCCAGCTCCGCTTGCCTCCTCTGTACCGAAACTTCCGCCTGCCTCATCCTTCTGATTCGCCTCCTCCTCGAGGCACCGAGATCGCTCGATCCTACTCCCGCTCGCCCTCGAAGCCCCGCTCGCCTCTCGTCCATATCGAAGTCGCTCGCCTCTCCTATGCACGAAGCCGCTTAGCCCTCCCGTACACGTCTGATTCGCCTCCATCTGCTCTCGACATAACACCTTCGTTCTCTTTCGAAACTCTCTGTTGATCGTCTGCCACACTCCGACGAATAGAAGGAACACTGAACTTCGTCAGGCCTAAGCAATTACAGTAACTGGGTAATGAATTCTTGTTTTGTTCTTATACTGCTCATTTTATTTATACAATACATGCCATCTAGGAGTTAGGAAGATTTGTCATACGCATCCACTCAATTCATGTGTTTTTACTTGTCTATTGCCTCAAACTTTCACATGAGTATGCATAGCATTCAAATATTTTTATGTTGCAACAATATAATGCATTTACCTATCTTTTACAATATAAATAAGCTTCAGTATTTGTATGTCTACTTGCTGAATTGAAAATTTTGAAATGACATAGATGCTATTTTAAGTCTTATAAACTTGTGGTCTTAGAAAAAATAAAAATGCTATTTTGTTTGTCCTGTATTTCTGTTGTTGGGAAGAGTTAAATGTTGTCGTATTCGAGTCATATTATTGCTGCTTGGAAGCACTAAATAACATTATTTTGGCTCTTCAATTTCACTATTTTTGGAGTTTTCTACAAGTGTTGTTTGGGAACATTAAAAAAAAAAGCTATTTGAGGCAATTTAAGTGATGTTCGGGGGTTATTTTAAGACTGGTTCAGACTGGTTTCGTTGCAGCTTTCAGAGCTTTAAATGTATTGTCACTGTTTTGGGCTAGGTTTCCTAGCTAATTTTGTAACATTTAAAATTATTGCTTTAAGCTTACATGTGTTGTTTGGGAATTTTAAAATTGTTGTTTTAGGACTGATTTTGAGATCT
This sequence comes from Phalaenopsis hybrid cultivar, assembly GCA_002079205.1. Classification (NCBI taxonomy): domain Eukaryota; kingdom Viridiplantae; phylum Streptophyta; class Magnoliopsida; order Asparagales; family Orchidaceae; genus Phalaenopsis; species Phalaenopsis hybrid cultivar. Next base: position 58,830 of record JXCR01005156.1, read on the forward strand.
TTGTCTATTGTTTTGTGGTTGATTTTGATAGCTTTGCCTACTGTTTTGGAGGCATTAAACCCACCATCTGCGGGATTGTTTTAATCAATGTTTTGAGGCATTTTGGTGGGCTAATTTTGAGACAATCTATGCATTATTTCGGCGAGATTTATGTAACATTTAAGTGCTGATTTATATGCGGTTTGGAATTGGTTTTACAGACCCCTTTTTGCCCACTGTTTTGGGTTTCAATTGATTGTTATTTAAATGTTTTTAGATCGATCCATTCGTTGTTTTCCCCTTGACTTTACTAGTTTTAGAAGTGGGTCTGCTTCATTTTTCTTTTGTTTTACTTCTTTTTTAAATGGTTAGGTCATAAAGATAAGAATTGATGATTTAATTAATTAGAAGATATAAAAAACCTTAAATCACCTTAAGCATAAGTTAAAGAGTAGGTTTCCTAAAGTTTTAGGAGCACACTCTAGGTGAGAGTCCATTCACCTAGTCCTCAGTGTAGGCTTCCTAGAGCTTAAACACATACCCTATGTGAGAGCCCATCCACCTAGTCCTCAGTATAGACCTCCTAGACTTTAGGTGCACACCCTAGGTGAGAGTCTATCCACCTAATCCTCAGCATAGTTTTCCTAGATTTTAGGAGCACACCCTAGATGATAATCCATCCACCTAACTCAGTGTAGTCCTCCTAGATTTTAGGAGCACACTCTAGGTGAGAGCCCATCCACCTAATCCTCAATATAGGTTTCCTAGTCTTTAGGAACACATCTTAGGTGAAAGCCCATCTACATAATCTCTGCAGTATAACCTCCCGAGATTTTAGGGCTTAATCCTCGAATGCACAATGAAACTAGACACTTGACCCTAATTCACAAACTAACTAAAACACGAGACATGATGCACCGAGACGTGACCCATGCTTCATTAATTAAATCAACTGTGAAATTCCCTCAATGACTTAACATACAATAAAACTCAATGCATCGGGATTTGAGCTTGGATAATATACTCAAATCCTCCTGGCAATTGGGGAAATTTGTTAACGTCACATATGGATCATCGGACTAGTATGAGTCTAGGGTCTAAGTGGCGAGGGCAACGAAGACATTGTTTATATGTGCTTAAACGAGGGATACGAAGTTAGATTATTAGAATAGTTCTCTTACCTCGAGGATCTTCAATAAGGGAGAGGAAATGACCCATGATACTATTCCCCAATTCTTGGTGGGATCGTTGCCCCCGACACTCTTAGGCTGTCAGTAGTTCTAGCACGATTAGAGTGACTAGCCTGTGGACTATACAATTTTACAAAATATTTACAAAAATAAAAATAAAAATTTCTTTTGCATGATTAAAAGAGCTCTGCATAAAAAGACTTAAACAACAGCTTTCGCATGAAAATCAAATAATTTTTCTATGAAAATTTATAAAAGTCCATGGTTAGTCATTTGGATTGAGGTTAAGAACTACCTCCTTAGATTATCAAGTTGGCAACCCTTACTTAAGGTCGGGAAGCACACAACCCAGCTCTAAGCCCCCACTTTTACCAATGTCTTATACCCAGTCTTGATCTGTCATATGTGGCTACATGTTTCTTTTGCTCGTGAGTTCTACTACTCGTTTTTATGACCTTTGTGTTAAGTTCTCTCGTCTTGTTTAGCATTCTTGCAAGTTTATTTAAATTTCCTGCAAATCATGCTATGCTCGCAACATTAATAACATAACAGTAGCAGATGCCCAGGTACGCTTTTACAGTTTATCTACAGCATTTTACTTTACTGCAGTTTACCTTTTAAGTATATTTTTATTTACCTGCAATTTGATTATTCTACATGCAAAACCAAAACATTGACACCAAAAACTGTGAAGCATAAATCACCAATCTCAAACACTTAAACCCGGAGCCGTCATGACGACAGGGGCGTGGAGCCAACTTTGTGGGCAGCACGACGAGGAATTCAGACCGAGCAACAAGAGGATCTTCTTCAACATTATCTCTTCATTAGCATAATAACAACTCATAGGACTTCGAGGTAGCTCGCCTAGAGCGACGTAAATCCACACCCTCTTATAGGCCCCTGCACAACCATGTTGTGCAGCATAAATCCTAACTCGCTTTAGGTTCTGAGGTTGTTGTGTGGTACGACGTAAACCCTCCATTCTCTGTGGGTTATTTGCATAATCGGGTATTATGCAAATGTAAGTCCCAAATAATAAAATTGGCAGGATTGAACATTCAAATAACATTTTCTCTAAAAATGCAGCCACATAGTAGGATAGTCCGGGATGTCACTGAGGTTTCTCCTCAGGATCTATGACATCCCCTACCTTTTCTTTTATTTGGACTCCTGAAATAACTGTTCCTATTTGAGCCACTCTCACTTGCCTTTTTTCACGTCTTACCGTGAAAACTTAAACCTTGAATTCTTGAAAACTAAAACCACTTATCATTATCGAGAGTTTTCTCACGTGACTTTCATCATTTGAGATGTAATTAACTATCAAAGGTTTGCCTTTATAGGGAACTTGGAACCCAGGTAAAATAAACTATATTTAATCCTTGTATTAGAAAGGGGAACTTGTCGGTCACACATAAAATGTTCGCAGACCAAACAGATGTCACAAATCTCTTAGTTTGCAGGATTGGGTCTATCGCCGAGGTCTACACTTATCTTTCGGGAAGGTGTAGTATTCGCGGTATCGGACACGATTATGCAAACTGTTTGACTGATGAGATTCATTTGGTCTCATTTTTCAAAAATTAAAACATACTACTTTTAAAACTCAAATTATATATCTATTTTATTAAATTAAATTTTAAAAATTATTTTCATATTCATATTTTCAAATAATCATAACCAAATCAAAAAGTTGACCGACAACATCAAAAGCCCCATGGTCCCATGTCATGGTGAAATGTCTATGCAAATGAAGAATTCAAATAAGAAAATCACTGTTTAATTAATTAAAAACCATACATGCATCAAACATACATGAAACCATTTCCACATTATTCTCCTCTGTTCACTGAGCAAGAGTGTACTTTCATTTTATTTTTGTGATTTTTCTCCACCAAGATATGAATTTTTAAAGTTCTGACCATTAAATAAATAAATAAAATCCCTATTTTTTCAATTTAAACCACACGGCGCCAGTCATCCTCGGCGTCCCCGAAGCCTCCACACGGCGTCTTCTGGTTCGACACCGCCATCCGACTCAGGGCTGACTCGGCCCACTGTTCATGTGTCCAGCCTCTGTCCGGCTCGATCTCATCCGTTCATCCAATACACGCGGAAACGGACGACATCCGTTCAACGTCCCCAAATCCCTAGCCCAAGAACCGTCCAACTTCAAACATAAATATCTCTCTCGATACTCAACCAAACTGAGGTTTATTCCTATTGACTCATCTAGACTAGAAGAACATGTCTATACGGTTAATCAAGCCTTAAATCAAGTCTATGAGCATGGAGAATTAAAATAGGCTCGGTTCAAGGGGAGAGTTCAATACCTTTGCCCAAGAGGTGTGGCATCGATTGGGTGCTTCCAAAAACTTGAGTTGAGTCCAGAGAGCTCCTAGATGAAGCCTTAGGCCGTGATGAATTGCCTAGGTACGATTTCGACCAAGGCCGATTTGGGGTGTTGATCAAAGTTTACCCTAGGGTGGTCTGATGATAGGGCTTTTGTGTGGGATCTTCTTCTCTCACTCAGAGGATGGTGTTGGTGCAATTAATTTGTATTTGATGGAGTCTACAGGGATGTCCTGTTTCGGGCTTAATTTTGACCTCCAAAAGGCAGTGGGTTTGAGGGCTTGAGGAATGTTGGGTTGAACTCAAGAGATATTGAAGAAGCTTTGGGAACAATTTGGTAGAGTCTCCTCAAGCAATTTCAAGCTCTCTCGTCTTGGTCGTGGAGGGTGAGTTTAAATAGAGGTTGTGATGGCTGCCATGGAAGACTAAGGTGGTTGGGAGGTTGCCTAGGTAGAGGGAAGAAATGCTCCAATGGCCAATTGGACTTGTGCATATCAGGTGGGGTTCAATTTTGAGTTTTAGCCAAGGTGGAGCTTTTAGATTTTGATTTTCCAACAGCCAATGTGGTCGGTCGGCCAGGTAGGGGTCACCATCTGGCTCAGGAAGGACAGGGCTAGGTCATGGTGCAGTCAATTTGGGGTTGACATGTGTAAAGGTTATTAATTGAAATGGAAGGGGTTTTGGGCAAGGTTGGGTGCTTGGGTCTAGCCTTATGGAAATAGCTTGGGTGACTCCCCATGGCTGGCCAAGGTCAGGTGAGCCAACTGAAATTGTGTGGAGTGGTCTCCATCCAAAGGATTTGGGCTAAGCATGGGTTTAATTGTGTCATTAAAAGGGTTAAAACTTTTTTAAGGAGGCTTGTCCTCTTGTCATTAATAGCTTGGTGAAATGGCAAAGCTTACATGGCTCACCTATTGCTTGGGAATGACTTCATGGCTTCCCTTTGGCTTGGTGATTTTGCATGAAAAGGATTTTTTAATTTTTGGGTAATTTTTAAATGGTGTTGTCATGATTCCAAATGTGGAAGGGGCTTAAGTTACAAATACCATAGTGTATAGTTTGATTTAATTGGATGATAAAATGATTTTGTCATGTGGGCTTTTGATTTCAATGAATTAAGAGTCGGGCTTAGTTTTGACGGGCTTTTGGAAATAGTATGTTGGGCTTGACTTTGGGTTGAATTGGATTAAAGTTTGGGCTAACCCAATGTTTAATTTGATATAAGAAGATGTTATGAAGAGTTTGGAAAGGATTTCAAGTGATTTTGAATTGAATTGGAAGACCAATTTGGGGAATTCAGACATATGGTTGGGGCTTTTTGATTTGGGTGAAATTGAGCTTGCAATTGAGTCAAATTGGATTTGTATTTGGTTTCAATTGGTCTTAGGAATGTTGAATTTTGGTTTGAAATTGAAATTGGGCAAGATTAAGTCAATTGGGCCAAGATTGAGGTTAATTTGGGGAAGTTGAGCCTTTAAGAGCAATTTGGGTCTTTTGGTCAAATTGGGTCAATGTCATGGCTAAAAATTGAAATTAGGAATATTTATGATGATTTTAGACTTTTTTGGAAATTTTTGGACAATTTTGAGAGTATTTTGGAAATTTGGTGATTTTGGTGGATTTTGGTCAATTTAGGTAGTAGTGGGTGATTTTAGACGACTTTTGGACAAATTTGGGTATTTTGGGTAATTTTGAGATTTTTTGCAAAAATTAGGATTGTATGGGTATTTTGGTAATTTGGTGATTTTGGGCCAAGATGGGCAAGTAAGCCATGAAACCATGTCAAACCAATAGGAGCCATATGAGGATTCATTTTGGATGTTCAACATGCTGGTCTTAACCCTCTTAGCCAAGGTTTAGGGGTATGGGTCCACCCATATGAGCTTTCCAAAAGGAGTCAAGAGACCAAATCAAGGGCAAGTGGTATTAAGGTTTGGGGTGTGTGAAAAAGTGTAGTGTGTGCAAGTGAGACTAACCAAGACCAGACCACCCAGGGTTAGTCCTAAGGCTTAAGCATCCTATGGGAACTCTCCTTGAGCTCCATCATATTGACCCCACCTACTAAGTGCTAGCAGATATGACCAATATGTGAAACTTCAAGTTTAGCAGAAAAGAGAGTAGAATTTCTAATTGTGAGAATTCATTTTCTAGTACTCTAGGAATAGTCAACAATAAAATTTTATGACTAGACTCTAAGCTACTAAAGAGGAAAAGTTAGATCTCAACCAAAAGTGAGGTCAACAACGTCTTAATCTATGTTCAATGACCTCCCATAATTTTAAAATATGACACATTAACTTAATTCATCTATAATTACACACTCTTGTGCCTCCCATTTATTCTTGAAAATGGAAACCAAAATACTCTTTCTCCACCTCTCAAACATCTTTTTAGTTTTTAAAATAATATTAAAGAGTTTCATAAGCCAAAAACTCTCAAATCTCATAAATATATCCACACTTCAATTGAGATATCATCAAGTCCTATTGATTTTTCACCATTGATTTTCTTTAAAGTTTTCTCAATTTTCTTGTTACTAATGAGATGGTAAAACTAAAAAATTTATCATGATTAGCATTACTAAAATAACTAAGGTCGGTCGTATTTTCAGAAACTTCATTGAAAATTTTATCAAAATAGCTCATCCACTGTTGAATATCTTCCTCTAAGAAAAACATTTTTTAATTTTCATATTTAATATATTTTACTTGAATTAAATCTTTTTTTATTTCTTTTTGTTGGGCTAGTTTATACATATATTTTAAACTATCTTTAATATCCAATATATTATAAAGATCACTAAAAGCAGAATTATTAGCGTCACAAATTGTTCTCTTAAACTCACTACAAGCCACCTTATATTTTTCTCAATTCTCCAAGTTTTTACATTTAAACTAATTTTTATAACATAACTTATTATATTTTATCTTTTCTTACACATTATTATTCCACCATTAGCTATTTTTATTCATAAAAAACGTTTTTTTTTATTCCCCAATTACATCTTTTATCACTTGTTTAATAGTTTGTTATATTATCCCACATAGAATTAATTTTTCCATGAACATCCAAATCTTTCAATCTTGAAGTTTACTCATAAAAATAATTTTATTTATGTTTGTAGATGTCCTGATATAATTCTATGATAATGTTTCATTATATTTTTTATCTTACAACTCCTTATCTTAAAATCCAAAACTAGTAATTGATGTTGAGTACTTAAATTTTCAATTAAAATGACTTTACAATATTTATATTCTCGAAGATCTTTTTTTCTCATAAGAAAATAATTAATTTGTGTTTTCTTAGATCCATTCTTATTTGTAATAATATGCGCATCTTTTTTTTAAATAAAGTATTCGGAATAACAAACTCATAGGCAAAAGCAAAATCTAATATGGTTCTATCGTATTCATTAATCACTCCAAAACCGCAATCACTATGAATATTTCTAAAATTTTTTATCATTCTACCAACATGTTGATTTAAATCTCCTCCAAAAAAATTCTTTCTTCAAAAGCTGTCATTTGTATTAAGCCTTTTAGGTCGTTCCAAAATTTTTCTTTTGAGCTTATATGTAATCCTACTCGAGAAGTATAAGCACCTATAAAATTAAAAATAATCTTAAGAGTTGTAATTCTATCCAATTCCATTAATTTTTAGAACATTATCATTCAACTTCTTATCTATAATCACACCTATANCGAGGATAATGGCATGACCACGAAAGTAAGTGCTGATTTCCCACTTACAAGAAAAACATGCATATTTTAAGGGGCGCATCGGTATTCATCTCTTTCAAGGGTTACCGATCCAGAGAGGATGGCCAGAAAACCAATCCCTAAGGTAAGCCTAGAGTTGGATAATAGAATTTTTAAAGAAAATGGGACTCGAAGCCAGAAGTTCAGGTGGGAGATGGCTTGCCTAGCTGTGCTGTTTGGCTGAGATGAGGATGAGAAATCAAGCATACGATAAGAAGTCATGAGCGGTAATTTTGCATACCTCAATATGAAGATATGGGCACTCATATATAAATATTTAGGGGTATTTACATATATACCACACAATTCTTATTTCTTTACGTATCTAACACCTAAACCTTCAGAATAATGCAGAATTAAAGGAGGATTTTTTCATTGATATGGAGAGTATAAATCATGAATCCTAGAATATGAAAATAATAAAAAGGAAATAATATAAAAGTAAATATATATAATCTAATATCTCCAATAATCAATTCATATTAATTATTTGAAAATAAAGAAAATAACATAAAATAGGAAACAAAATAACTCTTAATCCAAGGAAATAAATGTAAAATAGGAAATGAACTAACTCCTAATCTCAGGAAATGATTTATTCTTCATAACTTCTCACGGGAATAAATTATTTCCTAATATAACTTCTAACACTCCCCCTCATATTAAAACATGGTTGAAAACCATGTTCAACTTGGATTTGAAAACATCAAACAATGGGTGAGAGAGAATCTGTGATGTAGAATATAAAGTCTTAATCTTGTACTGCTATTGACTATGACTACAGTTCCTACAGTGTCAGTAGGTAGGTAAAAGGCTCCCACAAATAATGTTGCAATAGAAAACTGCAGTTTTCTTTGATTGTAGTTCCTACAGTGTCTGCCAGTAGGTAGAAGCTCTTACAGATAATGTTGCAGGGGAGTTGGCAAGAAAGTAGACAACCTGTAGAAAAAGGCTGACTTCTAATTAACTGCGGTTGTTTTTAACTGCAGCTCCTGTAGTGTCTGTAGGTACGCGGAATGCTCTTACAGCTAATGTTGCAAGGAAGTTTGCAGAGAAGTAGATAACCTTCAAAAAAAAGCAGCATGAAAATATTCCGAAGAAGGCCCTGCGGATCTTCCTCGATAAGGCTAGCATCAGCTGGGATGCAGAGTTTTGGTAAGAGAGGATTGTTGTTGTAAGGTTGCAGAAAATTAGGGAAGCCGGACTGCAGGAAATTAGGGAAGTCGGACTGCAGAAAATCAGGAAAGTCGGACTGTAGGAAATCTGGACAACTGCAAGAAATCTAGGAAGCAGAACTGTTGAAAACCAGGAAGTCGAATTGTTGCAGGGAACATGCGCCAAAAAACAACGGGAAGAACCTCCGCGAAAAAAAAAACTACACCTCAAGCAGTAGAGACCTGCAGAAAATAAGGGAAGTCGGACAGCTGGAAACCAGGAAATCGGACTGCTGCTGAGAAAAGTTCCGGAGGAGTATCTACTATCAAAAAAGCCAAAGAGAAGGGCCTACAAAGAGAAAGAACAGCGGGAAAGTCATGGGACTGAGAGCGACAGTAGAAAAGTCATCAACACCTAACTCATCAGAGAATGGTCGTCGATGAGAGGGAGAGTCAGCCAACAGAGGTCCAGCAAAAATCTTGCCTGGAGAGGCCACCCGTGTGAGGGCGGCAGACTCGAAGCTCATGGCTTGGGAAGGGCCAGTTGATAGGCCATGCCTGCATGGAGATAAGAAGAAAAAAAAATCGTTGTTTCCAATACCAAGACAATTGCCCCTCCCTTCTCGCACGGAGGATGGCAGGGAGTCCGACAAATTTGGCAGGAGGACCGGTGGCTAAGGTACGAAATTAGGCTCTTATACAATGTTGAAATTGAGAATGATTTGGAATTAAGCGGAATCAAACGAGGATTTTTCATTAATATAAAAGAGGGTATAAATAATCCTCTATATGAATCCTATAATAAGAAAGATAATTAAAAGTAAATAATATAAAAGGAAAGATATATCACCCAATATTTTTAATAATCAATTCATATTAATTATTTGGAGATAAATGAAATAAAATAAAATAGTAAACCTTAAAATAGGAAAGGAAATAGCTCTTAATCCAAGGAAATAAATATAAAATAAGAAATGAAATAACTCCTAATCTCAAGAAATAATTTATTCCTCATAACTTCTTACAGGAATAAATTATTTTCAAATATAACTTCTAACAACTTCCATACATAACACTCTTTAAGGTCATATTAAAAATATCGTTATTACCTACTTTTCAAAAGTGAGATATAAGCTGATGACACCTGTGTTATAAACGTAAATATCAAACTTTACAAGTTTGATATGTAAATACAAAAGAATTGTGTGGTATGTACTTAAATTTCCTAAATATTTAATGTGTTCATGGACCCTTGGGATTCACTGTTATTGTTATCTCATGATTTTCTCAAAATAACATTGGGGCTTTTGAGCTGACAACTCAGTCAATCGTTTAACATGAAAGATTTTAGTTGGCCAAACCATAATGTAAGCAATGAACCCACAGAATTTAAATCTAAATAACTGAGATTAAACTGAAGACCTTCCTGGCCAAACTATCTCATTGTACTGGTAATTAAGTGACTTGAATCAGTCTTGGCTCCACTAAGGTTGAATATGATCCAAGCTCGAGTTGCTGACTTAAGATTGGCTCAAAATTGTTTAGTTCAAATTTAATTCAAGTGAAACCTAGCTATAGGCTAGCTCATCAAATCTCAATATGAACAAGGCTATGTGTGATAATTTTACTCCAGTATTGATCTGCGCAAAAGGGGATGCAAAAGAATATGTCAAATAAAAAAGAATTAAGTTGATGTGTCATACTTTAAAATTATGGGAGAGGGTAATTGAACATAGATTAAGATGTATTACCAAGATTTAATCAATTTGGATTTATGTCGGGCAGGTATACTATGGAAGCTATAAATTTATTGATAGGTTTGATGGAGAAGTTCAGAGATAATAAGGAGGATTTACATACAATTTTTATTGATATAGAAAAAGCTTACGATAAGTTTCCAAGAGATATCTTTTGGAGAGTTCTTGAGAAGAAAAGTGTTGATATGACTTATATTCAAGTCATTAAAAACATGTATACAAGAACTGTTATTTGTGTTTGAACAAAAGGATTGACAAAATATTTTCCTATTTCTATTGGTTTACATCAGGGATCAGTTTTAAGCTCGTATCTTTTTGCTCTAGTTATGGATAATCATATTGGACACTTACAGGACGATGTACCTTGGTGTATGTTTTTTGCTAATGATATCCTTCTCGTGGATAAGACGAGAGAAAAAGCTCAGGAATATCTTGAATTATGGAGGTCTACCTTGGAGTCTAAAGGCCTTCGTTTGAGTAGAACTAAAACTAAATACATAGAATGTAATTTTAGTAGTAGCAGCTCTAGTGACAAAAATGTAACTAAAAGTGATCAAATTAATAAAAGGTGTGAACGCTCTAGATATCTCGGGTCTATTGTTCAAAGTGATTGTGATATTGATGAGGATTTTATTGGTAGTATTCAAGTTGGTTGGTTGAAGTGGAGGAATGTTTCAGGCCTATAGTGTGATAGAAAAGTATCGCTTAGACTGAAAGGAAAATTTTATAAGATGGTAGTGAGACCTGCAATGCTCTATGGCGTTGAATGTTGGCCTTTAAAAGAGAAGCATAAAACTTAGTGTTGTCGAGATGAGAATGATTAGGTGGATGAGTGGCTTTACACTTGGAGACAAAATGGGAAATGAATATATCCATGATAGGGTGGGTGTAGCTCTGGTGACTGACAAAATTAGAGAGTCGTCTTAGATGGTTTGATCACATTAAACAACGACCATATGATAATCCGATTACAAGAGTAGATGTTTTAGATTCAACTTATGTTAAGAAAGGCAGAGGTAGACCTAGGATGAATTTGCTTATTGTATAAAAAATGATCTTAATTTATTAGAATTAAATGAAAATATGACATTAAATAGGATGCAATGGAGAAAAAGGATTCATGTAGCCGACCCCACTTAGTGGGATAAAGGTTTTGTTATTGTGGTGTTGTTGTATTGATCTAAGCTAAACATCAGCGCAATTTAATACAAAGAGGCATATATTACTGCAAGCATTCATGCAACCATTCATCATAGAAACATGCATATAAAGATGCATGCATGCATCTATCCATATACGCATAAATATAGATAAAAGTTATTCAAAAAGATTTGCAAAAAATAGATGTAAAAACCTCAAGCAAGATGTAGTAAGAGGATAATGTTGTTGAAAATGGTGACCATATTGAAACATGCCAAATATATGAGTTCTTTCCCACAAGTGGAGCATGATAGAGGAAGATTCCGGATAACGCAACTGATGTTCAAGCGCCATAAACAGCAAAACTTTAGGCTGTAAGGAAACTTTACCAAATAGGGGCCTTTACAAAAATACCACTTATTTCATGGGTATTTACAAATCTAACACCTAAACTTTATTTTTTACATCAACACCACCCAAATCTTTCATATCATATAAAAAATACCACTATTTTAACTTTTAAAAAATGAAAACGTCTTTTTATGCAAAGGTAAGGTGACATATATATGTAAAACTTGAAGCTCAGGGGTTAAATATGTAAATACATAATAATTGAGTGCTATTGTAAGTAAATCTTCCTAAAAAACAATAGACTGAGAAAAAAAAAACACCGCTACTTCACAATAAATTTACCGTGATTTATACGAAAAGACAACTTTAAAATGACAATTAGGTTAATAAAAAAAATGTGAATGTCTTGCTCCAGTAAAGTACCTGATCAATACTAGTCATTGGGGCACTCTTCTTCAACATTCACATTGTAATCTATTACTTATGTTCAATATACTATAGAAAAACAGAAAAAAAAATGTAAACTACTACGTGAAATTGACAAGAAGAGCTAGCTATGACTGCATTAAATATGCTTCTTTCAGCAATGCTCATNATTTAAATCATAACACCTAATGTGGCAATGTGGTTAGTGTCTTTTTTTGTATAGATTTGATTCATGTTCAAATCCCACTCTTTACATCTATTTTTCTCAATTTTAGTTTAATGAGTCAATTTCGAGCCGAACATGAACACGAATATTTAAATCGAGTCGAACACAAACACACTGTTCACAAGCCGATTTCAAACACGAGTCGATTTCGAACACGAGCTATTTCGAACGAGTCGAACACAAGCCAAGCCTGAGCTCGCTCAAGCTCGGCTCATTTACAGCCCTAAGCGCAACTGATGTTCAAGCGCCATAAGCAGCAAAACTTTAGGCTGTAAGGAAACTTTACCAAATAGGGGCCTTTACAAAAATACCACTTATTTCATGGGTATTTACAAATCTAACACCTAAACTTTACTTTTTACATCAACACCACCCNTGAATGCTAGTCAAAACTTTATATCCTTTCAAAGGGATATTAGTTTGGCTCTAAAAAAACATGTGCAAATGTAAGCAAAGTACAACCAAATGCATAAATGCAAAAGGAAGCCTATAAAAAAATAAAATTACCTAAAGCAATGCCAAGTATAAAATAGCTTCTATATAACTCTTTTAGTAACTCCAATAAATAAACGCATTATTACAACAGGTATAACTGATTTTGATCAGCTCATAACTGCAAAAAAAACTGACCTAGAGAAATATATACCTTCAATAAACCTAGAAGAACTGAAACACGGGTGGCATCTGAGGCTGCAGAGAACCCTGCACTCTGTCCACATTAAATAAAATGGCCGAATCACAAACACCATTAAATCAGCTCAAAATCCATCTCGAACTTGAAAAACCAAGAATACCTGGAGGATTTTTGCAGCATAATATAAAACGCTTGGTTGCCCTGTGACCTAACATTAGGGAAAAAACAATGGGTTTAGACTAAATGGCTTCACTTCACTGACTGACTGGAAGACATCAGAACAGGGATAAACTGAGATCTTAATCAAAGCAGTAAAACATTGCAAGCACCTGCTGAAAAAATAGCAATCCAACACCAATAAAAAGGGCTTTCAAACACTTTCCTCGAAAGATCTCCCAAAATGTTGTTTGCCTTTGTTGACCATCATGAGAAATCTCATGCAAAATGGCATCAATTTCATCCGAAGCTTTGTCATCAATAGATTGACCTCTTAGCCGGCACAAACAAGAAATAGCAGTTGTTCTTACATTTGAAATGTTTCCTTTTCCCTGTATGACACACAATAGCAGCCAACGAGGAGATGGTGGCAACCACCACATTCCAAAACACATAATAAGGCCAACAGGGACACTAGTACCATACATATAACGCCATCCCGCAACAATATCAACACAGAGACTACCGGATATGTAGCCAAACTGCATTGATGGCAAGAACTATGAGCTTTCATAAACAGAAAAATCCAATATTCACTGTCTTGGGATTCAAAACTTACAAGCATTCCTATAACTATGAAGAACTCCTTCAAGGAAATCAATGTGCCACGAATCTGGCTAGGGGCTGTCTCCGCAATGTACATTGGAGCAGCATGCATGGCCTAACAATCAAAAACCATAAATAAGTTGCATACACGAGGAAATATCAAAGGCAATGCCTGATCATACTAATAAAAATATTTGCAAAATATGCATCAATTTCACATTCACACAATAGAAAATAATTTTTCTTTAAAATCAATAGGAATCAGTGGATTAAGCTACAAGAGTTTCCATATGAACATTCAACGGATAATCGATGGACTGAATTATT
>JXCR01005156.1:73896-103709 GCA_002079205.1 Phalaenopsis hybrid cultivar
TCATAAACTTGAAGCATGTCAAGACCATTTTACCCAAGAAAAAAGCACCTATATTTTAAACAATATATCCACATTATATTGAGGATAAAATTTGATCCAACAACATTTTCTAGCCATCACTTCATTAGTCTTTCAACATACTCTATCTTGAGTTCAATAGATCAATACGTGAATCAAGTACATAACCAAAACATACATTTCCCCACAAATCTTCAATAAGTGGTGTACATATTATCTAAAATAATCGTTCAAACTCTATCATTCCTAGTTTTCTATACATCCACCTTAAGATTTATACTTCTATCTCACTCAACTTCTGAATCAAAAGAAGTTTTGCTGACATAAAACTGCATCAAAATAGCATATCCCACTTTACTAATAAATTTATAAACCTACTTTTCTAGGTATCAACTGTATTATCCTAACATATAGTAACCCTAAAGCATATATTCATTGTAATTAACCAGCTTTAAGCAAAGAAGTAGGTCCTCATCAAATATTTCAATTCTAATGCATAATATATTCAAAAAATCAAAAAAATTACCATACATTTCGCTTCATTTTCCAGTAATATAAACTAATAATTATAAAAAAATGCAAAAAAGAAATGTTTGGAACAAGCAACTCAATATTTTTGGTTTATAGGAATTTATCAAACACCAGTTGATGCTGAGGTCAATGAGTAGTTATTTATTTTAGAGCTATTAAGCAAGCGATTGTAAGTTTAAGAAAAAAAAGTAAAATAACCTCTGAAAAACTATATGGAGTCATTTTAATCCTAAATTGTAAATATGTCAATTTAGTTCCTTAACTCCTTAAATATTGAACTAGTTTTTTCAAGCTTATGTTCAAAAAGTGTTCAGCAATCAAAGTATTGATTTCTCCCGGACATCCTATGACACTGACTTCTAGCATGACAAAAGCCAGTTTCACTGGTACCTCTCTCACAGCCTGTAGAAATGTGTCACAGGCCACTTAAGTTCCTATCTGTCACAACCCAACTCGATAACAAAAACGAGAACGGACAATCGGATGGTGGAAAAATTTCTCTGTTATTCTATTTATATCACTAACATATTAATATTCAAATATTCTTGAAAAGGACACTAAAGAAAATAACTCAAATAAACTAAATCAAAGGTTATCTTTCAGATTGTCACCCCCGTTTTCTATAAACATTATATCCTTCAATATTAATCTTAATCAAAAAGCTTAAACCTAAAAAATATAAATATTTAAAATAACATAATAAATTATCAAAAGATAACCCATGAACAATCACACTTCTAAAATACAGTAACACATGGGGAAAAACAATACGCATGCTGGTCTTTCATATTTTTAAAATGAAATCTTGTAATAATAATCCAATATATGTATCAATGACATTTACTCAATGAATAAAATAAACTTCTACATGCATTAGCTTTAATTTTACTTTTATTTTATACTCTTGACATACACACATGTCTATCTTAGGAGCACTCACAACATAAATTAACACACTCTTGGTCGATATTCTTTCATTGGCACAGCGGTTAGCTATTTAACTATCACAATTGTCAAAGATGGAAATATATTTACTCGCCCATAGCTGATATTCTCTCGTCGGCACTGCAATTAATGATCTAACATCATAATTGTTTGTGATTAAGTTTTCTACTCGCCTCTGGTCGATATTCACTCGTCGGCACGGCAGTTAATGATCTAAACATCATAATTGTTTGAGGTGGTACGAAAATATCTGTGTATAGGTACATTTGAACTCCGTTTAACATGCACATAAAAGGATTCAAATATAAGCTTATTTTATTTTTCATAACATCTATTCTTCCTTATGAGAAATTTTCATTCATTTACTAATAAATAAATTTATTTTATTATAATCAAAATGAATTACAATAATATAATAATTTCATAGATAAACTATCACACATCCGCTTTATATAGGATTCTTTACATGCATACTTCTAAAGGTCATGTACCAATATGCAACTATTTATGTAGTTGTGTTAACATTCATAATTGCTCTAATGTGCAACTATTTATGATGCATATCTTTCCTATCATACAAATTTTTAATGTCTAACAATATGAATAATTTATTATTATTTAAATCTATCTAAATTAAAGCATACATGAAATTAAACATAAATTTTGAGATAAAAAAATTACTGAAATTTAAAAATATAATCACACACCTAAATCTTTAGTATATCTCTTTATTAGCTTGATCATCCACTTCACTGAATCGTCAAACTTTTATAAATCTCAATTTTAAATAGACTTCTTCCACAATACCTAATTGAATTAAGTTTTAATAACGTTAATTAAACTAATTATTTCATTAGTTATAATAATAATATAAGCTTTAATATTTACTTTATAGGCTTTTAGATTGATCTCCTCCCTTACTCGCACACAATGTTTTCTTGCTAACCTTCCTAACTTCAACTTACATAATTTCATATTGATATATTAAATATATATCAATTTAATGTATATAGAATTCCAATAAACAATTCTAACACAAAAAATTACCTTAACTCGCAACTTAGAGTTTCAATAGGCTTCGGCTCTCCACTTCACGCCCAAGATTATTCATCTTCCCTCATACAGAAAGTTCACGTCGCCTTACCCCTACAAATTAAAGATTTTAAAATTTTTTATCTCGGTTCAATTAAACTTCCCGTTAACATTATTTAAACATACACTCTCTCTACCCCTTTTTTTAACCCTCAGTCGTCTGCCCTAAAATGCATGCACGAGCTCCTTCGCTGCCTCTTCAATCTTCAGTCACGGCTCAACCCAACACCACAAGCACTTAACGCCGCTTCCTCCTTCATTCGGCGTTCATAACCCAAGCAAGCAACCGCACAAAAAAAAAAAAAGAAAACCCCTTTTTGGTTATCGGCTCGACCCAATGCNACTTCGGCTCTCCACTTCACGCCCAAGATTATTCATCTTCCCTCGTACAGAAAGTTCACGTCGCCTTACCCCTACAAATTAAAAATTTTAATATTTTTTATCTCGATTCAATTAAACTTCCTATTAACATTATTTAAACATACACTCTCTACCCCTTTTTTAACCCTCAATCGTCTGCCCTAAAATGCATGCACAAGCTCCTTCGCTGCCTCTTCAATCTTCAGTCACGGCTCAACCCAACACCGCAAGCACTTGACACCGCTTCCTCCTTCATTCGGCGTTCATAACCCAAGCAAGCAACCGCACAAAAAAAAAGAAAACCCCTTTTTAGATATCGGCTTGACCCAATACCATACACAGGAGGTCGCCCCACGAGACGAAATAGCCACACGATGCTTCCTACTTCGTCTACACACAAATCGTCTTCCTTTCCCTAAAGGCACTTCAATACACTCAGGTTACGGGGCCTCCTTATCCTCCTCCTTACTCTACTTCTTCTTCTCAATTACACAATTCTACCTTCCTTTGTTCCTCTTCCTCCTCACTCTCCGCTCTCTCTGCCGATCTCTGTCTCCCATTCTCTTTGCTTCTGAAACAAGTGATTGAATCCATGTTACCCTCTGGTTCGTCATAAAAAAAAATGAGGCATTTACCTCTTAAAAGAAATACCCTCAACGGTTATATTTGAACCGACAATAAACCCTTTACAAATCCTTTTCTTATATTTCATTTTATTTTTATTTTTTTTTTCGATTATTACACTATCTCTGTCAAAGTACCCATCATGACTGACTCATTCAATGACAGAAGTACACTTACGCTTGTCGTCCTTGATAAGTGATTAGGTTGTTTTTTAGACTATCATGAAATGTACCCCAGTCATATTGCCACGGTTGGACCAAAAAAATGTGACACATATCCATGGACACGATATCACAGCAAACCAGATACTACAGCTTGTCACCCATAGAAAATCCACTAAGCATCTTCTATCAAATGTGATCTTATTTCCCTTCTTTAATCATGACAGAATAAGGTTGTGAATAACTCCGAATAATGAGGTTCAATTTATCCACCATATGTGTAGATGCCACATTTTCACAACTCTCCATCCATAATAAAGCTGCATATTTTTTCCTGCACGTACAACAAGTACGAAAACGATTATAGCAGAGTCACAATTGCTCTCTCATGGACTCAATTTGAAGGACCCATTGGATTACTAATATCTCTCCCTCATTTGTGGGTAGCTGAGTCACCTAGCTCAGTAAAAGATGTATTAACAATCAGATACAACATGCCCAAAAATATGACATTTGAAACATTTTCTCAATTAGACGGATTTAGAAACATTAGTGCACTCCGCCTTTTCTAAACTCTAAACGGGTTTCTCCTCTAGTGGGATTGGCTTGGTTGCTCAACTAGGTTTACCCTTGTTGCCTGATCTGATGGTGAAACTTTGTTTGAAGAGTAGTGTGGATTTGATATTGTTGTGTTGTTTCTCCACATTCATCGTTGGGGTTTGGACATCTCGTAACGTCCAATAGGGTTGTAACTGTATCACGTTGCTAATGAAATGTCTCAATCCCCCCAGATATCAAGCTATAATGTTTTCCTCAAGCTCTATTAGCTCACTCTTTAATATAACATGCTCGAACTCAAGTGTGTACTCGTCTACTTATGTTTTTGTTGAAAGTGATAAAGTCTCAAGAACATGTCATATATATAATGTGTTGATAGGTGTTTGGATTGCATCCTCATCTGGAGTCATATAGTGAATTTATTTTTCACCTAACAAACATTAGTGCTTCAAAATTTACCACCACAAGGATGCACAATTTTTTAACCAAATGGCAAGCGTCTGGCTTTACCATTATGTCAGGTGGAACGTCTTTATGCTCAAAGACATGTTCCAATATTTAGAGCCACTCAAAGAATTCATCTGGATCCATGCAACCATCAAAATCCAGTAAGTCAATATTTACACCAAAATGCTAATTTCTCTAATATTCTATGTCAATTCATCGAGATATTGGTACTTCATCACTAAAAATTGTCTGGTAGAAGAGATTCAATTTCTCCTCTCAAATTGGTGAATCACTGTTTGGCTATAAGTGAAATCTTCAAAATATCTTCTCTCAAAGACAGTAAGTTTTTATTACAGCTGAAGGATTTCTCGTAGTATATCCTCCAGTAAGCTTCTGGATATCTCTTTACATATTTCTCCTAAGTGACATTAAGTTTTTTTCACCCAATCAAAATTTTGATAAATGTAGGGTTATAGATAAGAGGTTGATCAAAGTTTAGGATTTTCGTGATAGGTGTCGAGCTAAAATTTTGGTAAAATTAGGAAGGTTAAGTTTTGAAAATTTAAGACTAGGGCTAGGAATTATGGTAGGAATAGTTTGGGTACTTTGGGGATGTATTATTTAGGAATATTGGATTTGGGCGAGAAAGACATTCTTAAAAATTTAGTATTTCTCGGGCTCTGATATCAAATGGTATAGTTCTAGGGCTCCTATAAGATGGGAAAAAACAAAAGAAAGGGATATGTGTGTTGTAGGATGATTAAGAAAAGTGGGCGAAGGGATGGTGGCTGAAGAACGACGTGAACAGCGGCAGAGCACCAAGCCCGCGGCGGAAAAAAGTAGGTTATTTTGCTGAAAATAGTAGTTTTCTGCTGCCAAAAGGCAGTAGACAACAAGTTTGACAGCGAAAGAGGCCTCCGAATATCCGGGAGAGATCATCGCTTTAATCCTATCAAGTTACAGATACACTAACTGAAAGAAATCCAAAGGTACAACATTCTTGCTAGAGAAAAACAGGAGAAAACATCTCCAACTAATATAAAAAAGCCAAAAATTCTATCACACGGCAAAACACCGCCTATAAATAGTCTTCTAATAAGAAATAATCCATATAGGAATAAAAAATAGGAAATAAAATAATAAGAAAAAGATCAAAAAAGAAAGAAATATGCTAAAAATAGAAAAATTCGGGTGGATTTGTCAGTCGCACTGCAGTCCTAGTCGCAGCTTCCGGCGATCACGTGTTCGGCGTTTCACAGAATCGCAGAATCCGTGGACTAGACACTCCACGTCAGTTAGCCCTAAAGACTTTTAGTTCAAATGTGTTATTTTGCAGTGCAGTGGACTCATAGAATTATAAGGTTTGGCTGGATGGGCATGTTAATTAAGATCATAAGATAATAAATATAGATGTTACTTATAAACATAAAATTTTGTACCTCACATTTATTGCGAATAAAAAAATCAAAGTTTAGTAGTTCTTCTATATTTTATATGATGGCTTTGGATGGTTATGCATTTTTGTTATGCATTTTATTGTCATGCATTTTTAAAAAATGGTAAATTGGGCATGCATGAGCAATTCAACCTGCTTATTCTGATTGTTTGTTACCATTTTAGTTTATTCTAAGCTACCGAATCAAGTCATGACAATATAATTATCATAATTAAATGAAGTTAACGACGTAACGTCTACAAAAGCACATGTATCAAATTCGATAAGTAAGAGTTCACACTTTACGTACGCAAAACTTAGAAAGAAACGTAAACATAAAGCATTGCATAATAAGTAAAAATTCCATAAATTCTACTTTGAAATAATAAAGATAAAGAAGTGTCAAAAAAAGAATGAAAACCTATTTTTCACTTTATGAAACAGATTCTTTTAAACTGCACAAATATGGAAATTTCATTGACATACCTCCAAAGAGATCGTAGCACCAGACGTAGCACCAATATCATAGCCATACAGCAGTCCTCCAAGAGCTGGGAAAAAAAATCTAAATCTTACATAGTTAATAAAGTATAAAAGAGAGAAGAAAAGAAGATAATCAACTTTCCATATTAAATGCACCCAAATGTAGCAAACCCTAGAATTGCGTTGTCTAATGCTGAGAAATATTAATGACTACCGTTTAAGCATGGAAGAGAAAGAGGCACTTGGCTTTCAATAGAAGAAGAAATAAAGAGCGCTTTGAACAAAAAAAGATATGTTGATTTATTGAAATTTAGAATAATGTGGAATAAAGTAGAATTTTTTATTGATATGAGAGAGGGTATAAATAACCCTTACATGAATCCTATAATAGGAAAAATAATAAAAAAGAAATAATATGAAATAAATGATATATCAGCTAATAACTCTAATTAATTAATTCACGTTAATTATTTGGAGATAAAGGAAATAATATAAAATAGGAAAGTTTGAAATAAAAAGAAAATAACTCCTAATCCAATGAAATAAATATAAAATAGGAAACGAAATAATTATTCCTCGTAACTTCTCAAAGGAATAAATTATTTTCTAATATAACTTCTAACACTCCCTCTTAAGTTGAAACATATTTGAAAATCATACTAACTTGAATTTGAAAACATTAAACACTGGGCAAGGAAAATCCCGTGAAGTAGAACTTAAAGTCTTCATCTCATACTTTGGTTGGCATTGACTGCGGTTCCTGCATTATCTGTAAGTAGGCGGAAAACTCCTACAGGCAATACTAATGGGAGTTTGCAGAGAAGTAGACAACTGCAGTTCCTGCAGTATCTGTAAGTAGGCAAAAGGCTAATACATATAATGTTACAGCAAAGTAGACAATTATGGTTGTTTTCTACTGTAGTTTCCGCAGTGTCTGTAGATAGGCAAAAGACTCATTCAGATAATGTTGCAGGGGAGTTTGCAGGAAAGTAGACACTCTGCAGAAAAAGCTGACTTCTAGTTAATTGTGTTTGTCGTTGGTTGTGATTCATGCAGTGTCTGAAAGTAGACAAAAGACTCCTACAAATAATATTGTAAGGGAGTTTGCAGAGAAGTGAACAACCTGCATAAAAGCTGCAGGATATGACCTATAAAAAAAGGAAAATGTCTGGAGGTAGGTTTTGCTGCAAAAAAAGCTCTGAATGGGGGGTCTGTTGCATGAAAAATTTTGGAGGACGGCACAATGCAGAAGAAAGTTCTGGATGAGGGTCTGGTCTAGGAGAAGGCTCCGGAGAAGGACCTGTTGTAAGAAGAATTCTGGTGGAGAGGCTGTTGCAGGAAAAGCTCTAGAGGGCTTGATACAAAAAAAACTCTGGAGGAATTCATCTCCAAACAATATGTTCTCCTCTTCACAAGCATCTTTGCTTCAGTTTTGTATGGTTCCTCCAAGACAATTGACACCCGAGATAAATCTAATGGCTCGCCAATGCTACAACCTCCCACCACTTCATTATGTGAATCTTTGTTAGGTCGGATAACAACCAATGTTGCCCCACTTAAGAACTAATCCACCTGGCATCTCAAGAAGAGGAGCATACCACAGCATCATGCTGAGTGTTGGGACCAATGTCCATTGTGAAAAACCTGAAGCCGATATAGGCCTCACTCTTAGATCCTATAGCTGACATCTATCCATGGTTAACACACCTTGGCCATATGCATCAATGAGATCCAAGAACTCTGATGTCTCCTGATCACTGATGATGGATTGGAGTAGGTAATGTCGTGCATAGGCAGCAATGAGGGAACCGATTGTCCCTACAACTCTAAGCTTCAGTCCCCCATTCATATAGAATGATTTAGGAATGTTATTGTTGTCTTTACTGGCACAAAGGCCATGAATGGGGTTAAGATGTACAAATTTGAAGGAAAAGGCGGTGCGGCACAAAGGATGACATAGCTGTCAGGGGTGGAGCCAAAAACAATTAGTCTTCCATTTGAGAACACCTTCATGAACCCCAAGTTCACCGGCTGGAAGCTCAATCTGAAGCCACTGAATATTTTTTGAAATTCTTCAGCACCTCAGAGGGGGAATGGTGTGATACTTCAGATGCGGAAGAGGACGAAGCTGAATTGGAGGATGAAACGCGCTTGGAGGAGGGAACAGAGAGAATCTGACCTACGGCGTAAAAGGGTCGTGCAAACCAACTGAAAATGAAACTTACAAGAAGAGAACAAACATTGCGGTATCTATCACCAAAGACAGCAGCGAAAACATAGGAGGAGAGAGAATTATCATTTGATAAAATGAAGATAACACGGACGACAACATTGTTGATGGGGGGAACGAAGCGTGGAAGCGGCGGAAGACAATGCAGCACCATCAAAGTGCCTTCACGTTGCTGGTCTGGTTGAATATGACAATCAAAATCGAGTTTGGCAGCGATTTCGTACTCCGACGACGATGATGCAAAGATTAGCAGTGGAAAGAGAAAATAAGATAGAAACCTTAGAAAGACGTGCTTGTCGAAGCCCAAGGGGATTTGAAGGGTAGATCCTGCAACATAAGGGAAAAATCAAATGTTGATCTGATTCAAGATAAAAAAACAAACGACGAGGGAAGCATGATGAAATTTGGAGCCGCTGTGAATTTTTCTGGCGAGATGGTGTCTGAGAACCGAGAGTGATTGTGACCATATCGCAGGGAGAGAAAACGTCCCTCCCCTTCCTGTGGGGAGATTGGCAAGAAGAGAGTCCAGTGGCTCACGAAGGAGGACCGACAGCTAGGGTAGGGAATTTGGCTCTGATACCATGTTGAAATTCCGAATAATGCAGAATAAAGTGAACTTATTCATTGATATGAGAAGGAGTACAAATAACCCTTAAATGAATCCTAAAATATGAAAGATAATAAAAAAAACATATATGAAATGAAAGATATATCACCTAATATCTTCAATTAATCAATTCATATTAATTATTTAGAGATAAAGAAATAACATAAAATAAAAAAAAATTAACTCTTAATCCAAGAAAATGAATATAAAATATGAAAGAAAATAATTCTTAATCTAGGTAAATAATTTATTCCTCATAACTTCTCACATGAATAAATTATTTCCTAATATAACTTCTAACATGATAAAAAAATGACAAGAGCATACGAACATAAAAAAAATAAAAAAGCAAAAAAAATATGCAGAAAAGAAAAAGCAACATAAATTCACTGACAAACTCTTACAAACAGAATCCAGCTGGAGAGATAAACTCTCAAACAATATTCAAAAAAATAATTTCTTGTGTCGGGCAAAAAGAAATGAAAATAGCTTCCAAATTATTGGACACTGCACAGCAGATTGTTAAGCAACTGTTTGATGAATCAATGTAAGTTGATTTATAGCAGAATATAATGATGATGCTTGCCTTACATTTTATTGGCCACAAACAAATTAAAATTACATGCAATTAAATGTTGTGAAACCGCCTCAATTATCATTCTTGAAAAGCAAAAAATTGCCTATAAATCTCAATAGTTTCTAAGATATAATGCCGGGGAAAAAAATTTTCAAACAATGATAACAGTAGCCAATTAGTTGAACATGAAAATTTCTATTTATAAAGGAGAATCTCTACTTAAGTCTACAAATATAAACTAAACCTGCAACAATGGTGGGAAAATACACCTTAAATAATAGAAGGATGAAATTCAAGAAAAACATACATTTTGAGCCATAAAAGAAATTCTAATCTACCACTGCCAATCATGAAAAGATTTACAAGATAAAAAAAATGAATGAAATTGACATACAAACAATCAATAAGATTAACAAGGCATGCTCTAAAATTTTATTAATTGTTTTAAATAAAAAAAAATTAAAAGATTTTAATCTGATTTATTAGTTTGGTTTAAGTTCAAGCTTTTTTTTTAATGCAAAATTACAGCAAGCAATGATATAAGACCACTTTCTGGGAGAAAACGAGATTAAGGGTCTGTTTGGGGCAGCTGCAGTTTATCCAGCTTATCCAGATAAACAGCTTATCTTGATAAGCTGTTGGTCAGCAGTTGATCCGGATAAGCTGACAATCTGTTTGGTTTGTGCGTTTGCAAAACAGTTGATTTGCAGTTGTTTCTGGATAAATGATCATTTTGCCCCTATGTGGTAGTGTTGTTTGCAACAAAACTGTTATAGTTATATAGGAGTTCGGGTTTTATCATGGATTTTGATATTTGAGTGAGAATTTGAAAGATGGATGAAAGATGGTGGTTAATTTAGTCGATGCGGCGATGAATAAAGTATAAAACATCAAGAATGACGAGATGATGATAAAGATGAACATGATAATTTGGTTGATGCGAAGGAATATAACTACAGTGTAGAGCCTCTCCTTCCTATTAAGAACCAAACATGGTCAATCCATGATTAATCAAGTACCACTCCAAATTTATATTATTAATATCTATACTTATACATATAAAACCAGCAAAAAATAGACGAAGAAAGCGAAAAATAGAACTTCTAAAATTTCAGGCATTGATCCTGAAATTAAAAAAAAAAACCTGAAGCTCGGCTAAAAACCGCAAACTTCGCCCAAATTTGCATGAAGAAAAGCCCTGCTTGACCTATACCTTGCACTAGGAGCTTAAGGAGCTCCTTTGAGCTTCTCTCGAGTGCATAAAGTGACGCCCGAATGGAGAGGAGTTGCTCGGCTGCTCGCCTTCTCCATTTAATCCTCATACGCGGCTCGCGGCAATCGACAGAGCTGCTCGTCTCGTCCTCCTCCTTCTTCGATCACTGCCTCGTTGCTTCTCCTTCTCCCTAAGAATATCGGATGAATCCAGCGTCGGCGTCACCGACACTGCTTTCCTCTCGTGTTTACGTGCGAAGGAAGGCTCAACCGAGGTCTTCTTCTCCGCTCCTATGTGACTCTTCTCCTGGACGGGAACGAGGGCAACCACGTCAAATAATTTCGAAAAGCGTGGGCCACGGGTTGAACCCTGCGGCCCTCGTTTAACGTAAAATAAAAACGTCGTTTTCCCCCACAAGCAGTCTCAACGCGAGAACCAAACGGTAAGACGGCGTTTTCAAAACATCACCGCAACTGATAAGCTGCCCCAAACGCACCCTAAGTGACTCCGTTGTGTTAAGAGGGTCCAAAATCACATTGCTTTATCAGTAAATATTGTTCAAATGTTTTCCCTGGCAATTAGTTAGTTCCTTGAAGGATGCAAGGTTCTGAGATTTTAAGTTGTAAAAGGTTTTCAAGGGGTTGAAAAAATATTTTGTCAATGCAACCTGATTCAGTACTCAGTAGAGGCAGAAATTGCATGTCATGAACTGAACGAAAGTCAATATGAGATAAAGTTGAAGCTAAAAAAAGAAATTTCTGTTCTGAAATCTACATTTATTAAATGCATGCAGGCTTCAAATAACTACGATAGAAACCAAAATGCTATTCCCACTGGAAAGAAAATTTAACTTATTCCAACTAGGAGCAAACGTGAAATTTGATTGCAGCAGATATTACTGTGGTTTAACCGTTCGAAAAGTTCTCAATTTTAATGATAATCATTAGTGGTCGATGAAATATAGCATGATGCCTGCATTCTTGGCAGATTTTTTGCAAGAGTAGTTAAAGGAAATGTATCAGAAAGGTTAAAAAAGATAATCGAAGCAGTCAACCTTTCATCTATATTACGGATGATGTTGAGTTGATGTACCCCATTAAAGATGTCTTTTGTTTGGTTGTTCAGCATAGCGATGTATTTATTTTTATGGGTGGTTTCCACCCAACTTAGATAAGGAATAAATGGATACAACTATTAATCCGTCTGACTTTTATATGAAAAAACTAAAAATACATTAAAAAAAAAATTTCTTCTGGAGTGCCGAAAAGCAAATTTAGATTATTTTTAGGACAACTTCAGAATTTATTTCATTTTTTAATTTAATGATTCTGATTACTTTTATTTTTAATTATATGACAAGAGTACAATTACATAAACTTTAATTCAACTTGATATAAATAGACTTTTTTTTCAATTTATTCTTTGGAATGCTAAGTGTCAATATGCAAATCAGATGTTATAAAGTTTAATCATAGGACTTTAGCAACAATTTTTAAACTTTTAACTAAGTTCATCAACACAAACATTTGATTATTTATAGCTTAGGATTAAACAAATTTCCTTTAAAAAAACGTCCCATTCAATATGAGCTAGTTACGCTCTTCTCATGCAGTTGCATTTACTCTGTATCATTTGGTATCAAAGCCAAGCGCAGCTATGCATCCGTGTTGCAGCTTTCATCACACATCCAACTCATGAGCTTGACCTCTGAAAGCACTTTTACCACCATATTGTTGTGTCTGAGTGTTCTAATCCACTACTATCACCATGAATTTTTCCTTTGCCACCTTTATCCAAGGAAAATTCCTCCTTATGTCGCACAATTCCTGTTCAAGTGTAACAACCCCAATTTGCCCTAGTTGCACCTCTCTTTCTCACCACCAGCCACAAATATTTATTGCCTCTCTTGTTATCTGCCTAAAAGCTCTTCCCCGTCTTCATGTATGAGAGTGCATAAAGATCCCTTATGCTTCAATAGTAACAAATACCTAATTGATATTCCTCTAAATCACATCCAATCCAAAAAAATGACCCAATCACCCCTCTCTTATGCACCCATTATTCCATCCAATGCATCCTCCAACATTAAAAGCCAAGGCTACGTAATCCTGATTCTAATTTGCAACAATTTGGAATAAAAAATATAATCCTCATTTTTATCGGACATGATTCTATAATCCCTCATGCCTTAATTTTTTTAATCTAATGGCATAGGCAACTTGAATAATTCATGAATTAACAAGAAATTACTTCATGAAATCTTCAATTATCAAAAATATCATTGCAAATCACTCTAAATTGTCTCATGATGGCATATGTTACCATACATCCTTTTATTATCAATATCATAATGAGTCGTGATTACAATGGATTAAATTACAATCACGAACATCCTTCTTACTAAAGCCAATATGATTAATATTCCAGAAATATCAATGGTTATTTTTTAGATTTTTATCGATCTTTGTATAATGATCTTGTATAATGATCTTGTGTGAAAGTATGAATATATTCATAACAGAACTTATGATGATCGTACAAATGGTCCTCCAAAACTCATCAACTTTTATATGCTGCAACATATTACCAGCAACCTTGTCATCCTTATTATGAAAATATAATGAACAGTATATACTGGCCCAATAAAGTTAAAACGGTAAAATTCACATCTTTGTCCAACCACTCTAATCACGTAATGCCAGCCCAACTCTAACAAACCCGCAACCTTCCTCTCTCTATTTCCAAAACTGTCAATGATTAAGGGTTTATTTAGAGCAGTTGCAGCTGTTTGAATAAAAGATTGAGAAGCTGCTGAAGAATAAGTTGTTGTCTAAAAAACAACGATGGCTATGAAAAAAATAAATTTTGAAAAAGTCATACTGCAGCTTTCTAGCAGCCACCACAAATAGTCAGGTCTCGTGGGAAAATGCATCTTTCAGCTGCTGATTTTTTAGAACGTGGTTAAAATGCATCTTTGTCAAATAAAAAAACTGTGGTGCAGCACCACACCGTCACCGCACCACCGCCCCAAATGCACCTTAAACCTAAGAATCATTGCAGGCATGATAAAAACATATGTAAACTTATCCTCATATTTAATCATTTGTCCTATATCAGCTATTTGAGGATGGGTTTACGAATCCTTATTTTTATTCTTTTTTTTTTTTTTGTAACGCGCTGTATTGTGCATTAAAACTATACTTCACGAATGCTTTTTGCAGCTTCTATCTTGTCTGATACCAATTGTTTGAGGTTGGATGCATAATCCTTATTTTTCATTCATTTGTTATTAAGTGTTGCATTAGGCATTAAAACTATTCTTCACATATGCTTTTTTGCAACTTCTATCCAGCACCACGTGAAAAATGTTGCAGCTTCGACAGCAAATCTTAAGACTCTATCAAAACTAATAAAATATAAAGTATTGTACCAGTTTAAGTGGTGCTTATACTCACGGAAGAATCGCTGCCCTGAGTGAGTAACTCTGCTTTGAGCTATTCCCATCGATCAGATGCTCCCTTGTGTTATCATTGTCAATCTTTGTGGGCTGACCAATCAAAACACAGCAGTCGTAACAAATTTTATTAGCCAAACTCGTACCAAAACATCCTTCGAGAAAAAAATAAGAGCTCAAAACTATTCCGAGGAAAGAGCGATGATAGAGAGAGAATGGCTCACATCTTGCTTGAAAATCCTAGATAGCAGCGAGATCTTAGGCTGCTCCGGATCGGATATCCTCGATGCCATCTTAATGGCAATGGATAGAACCCCTAGGTTTATACAGATGATCCAAACCTTGACGAGGGAAGGAAGATAGATGAGAACTCGGACTGGTTGATGATCTAGTTGGTTTTTATTCCCTTGTTCACTCAAGCCTGCGATTAGAGGCCAGGCAGACGGCACCGTGGTTCTATGTGTGCCCCATAAGATTCAAATCTGCGCTCTTTTAAGAACATACTCTAAATTATTTCAAGATGTATCAGGTATCGTAAAGCTACTTAGCACTATTTTATTCTTATATATATAGTATATTGAAATAAATTTACTTTTTAGAATATTTTGAACTAAATAAACTAAAAACATCATACTACTATAAAAATTAATAGTTCAATCCAAAATATTATAATACATAAAAAAAAATTGTTATTTGAAACAAATTGCTATAATAATGAAGACAATAACGGCGATTAGCAAGCCTATAATGATGTTTGTCTTGAAATCCTGATGTTTGAGTCTTCGGGATAATCACTTCTCTATCTCTGCATCTCTTATCGACTGATCACGGTATGAAGATGTCTCGTCAGTGTCATAAACCAAATTGAAGTTGTCGCAATCGGCAATAGTCCTGTTTCTAGGACAAGATTAAATCATCTCCCGTACTTGACTTCTCGATTGGGCTGGTACTAAACACACATATCGCTACAATAACAGAATGAAACTTTCGAAATACTTGATAATCTTGAGCTCATATTTCATGTTATTATAATACGTTATTTCTCTAGTTTTAAAAAAATTTAGCTGATATAATATTCGAGAAAATATAATAAAAAATATAAACAGTCTTAAAATTAAGAATTAAAATTTATCGATGCACAAAAATAAAGGTACAACACAAGTTATTATATAAATTTTAAAAAAATACATCCAGAGGAAAACATTAAGGTGAAATATAAATCATCAACTACAAATAACTAGGTAATGTTATATAAGTAGCGTTGTTACATTCACCAAAACACCAGTAATCTCTTCTCTCAACCGTAACATCTCCTCGACGTCTATTCCCTTAGAAGTGTTATACTCGTTTGTTCTACATTCCACTTATTGCATTGAATGTCCGACTTAATGTTGGTTAGCTTCCTCAATAATGTTGGTTGGATCATTATCTAAGACCTTAAAATCAATTTCATCTTGGGATGGATATCTCTTTTATATAAAATTACGAATCGATGTTGTTGCAACAATTATCTTCACATTTAAAAAAAAAATGCAAGCATATCTCGGAGTAAGACCAACTTCCTCTTTTCATACATCAAATGTTCGCTCAATGACTGCATAATGATGAGTGTCTTTTGCTGAATAGATCATTTCTCCCTCAAAT
The DNA here is from genome assembly GCA_002079205.1 of Phalaenopsis hybrid cultivar. Classification (NCBI taxonomy): domain Eukaryota; kingdom Viridiplantae; phylum Streptophyta; class Magnoliopsida; order Asparagales; family Orchidaceae; genus Phalaenopsis; species Phalaenopsis hybrid cultivar. The sequence goes on from JXCR01005156.1 coordinate 90,276, forward strand.
CACTTGGTTTTTGTACTCAAAGTCAGAGAGGTGATATCTCTTGTTGATAAATGACTTCAAAAAACTTAGCTGCAATTGATTTCCTGAATCGACGGGAACATATTTTCCTAAATAATGATAACATTAATGAATCAGTTCAAATTAAAATATAATTGTGATGGATTGCTAAATGCACCAACTCTGCAGAGACATTGAGAAATTATTTTCGGGTAATTGGGTTACAAATTTAAATATTTTGTTATCGCGTGCACTCTCTTCCCAACCAGACATCATAAATGTAAAACACATATTGAAATCATGTATATGCACATAATGATTATTGTTTACTTATTGTCCGCACTGCATACTTCATCCCCCTGCCGATTATGGTTTAATAAATAGTTGTTTTTTATTAAGTTTGTTCGTCAAATTCATTATTTGATTTATTTTTTCATAACATGTTATATCCAATTATCCCAGACTGTTTCCACCAAAGCAGACTTTTCATTTTAAATTTTCAAGTTTTCATATTTTTCCGTAGTATTTATTTTAGCTATTATATTTATTTTTTTATTGTTAGGTCTGATTAATAGTTCTGTGTTATCATTTATGTTTTGATTTAGCTAGTTATATTTCTATATTAATATCTTTTTTCTCTTTTAATTTGTATGGAATTATTTATTTGAGAATGCAATACATGTTTATTTCATTTCATTATGCCATGTGTTGTCAGGGCATATCACATTTTGAACCCAAGACATAACAGTCAATATGTAAATTTGTCTGAAAATATATGTTGAAATAAAGATTCGAAACTCAAATTAATTCGCCATAAACATGCACCCAAATTTTTTTTTTTTCAAAATTATCCTAAACAAGACCTCTTGATGTTCAACCCATTCGCTGCAGTGCTTCCCAAGAGGTTGTCTAGTAGCATAATTTTAATAGAATTTAGTTAAGAAATTATCATAGATCCAACCAAATACTAAAAAAACTCTTTCAAAGTGATTTTTTTCATATTTTGCCTTTTTTTTGTTCAGTTGCATGTGTGATGTAAATGTAAATTTATTAAATTTAACTTCAAGAAGAATTTAAGAATTTCTTTAGTTATATTATGAGCGCCATCTTCTTAAATATATATTTGAATTTGTTGGATTTACGGAACCTTATTTAACGGAAATATGGGTTGGAGCAACGTATAGAAGCATGTATGCGGTAGCCAATTAGGCGAGATTCGGGCTGGATTTGACGTAATATTATAGAGTTTTTAACATATTTTACAATAATGGGCAGGATTCGAAGTGACATTTTCTAATCGGATGAAATAATTTTTCCTACTCTAGCAGTCCAATTCATGGGCGATTCGCCTCCATCTTTTCTATCCATTCTGAATTTGATTATGCGCGATACCTGTTTGATGGAGTGCCGCAAAAAAGTAGTAAAACCATTGTTTCTCTTACACATAAGCACAATTCGTGGCTCCTACAGTGCTTTGATTGGAATGGTATAAGATTAGCTTGTTTTAGCGCAAAGCAGCCAGCGATATTCCCGAAGGCTTCATTTTTTCCAGCCCCCTTCCGGTCAGCAGTGAGCGGGTAAAGCTAACGAGCTGGTAAGGGCAGAAAATCCACTTAATTTGGTTTCTATTGGGGAATATTTATGTGGCGATGCTCTTTGTAATTTAGATATTCATGTTGCGTGTTTCAACTTTTGTCTCTTTTACTCGGCTCTTTTTTCGCTTTTGACCCTGCCAATACTTTCCCTCTATGTTTATAGCCCGTGGCATGATCTGTGTCGTCTTCCTAGCCTTTTAGCAGGCATTCAAACCCATCAGCTGCATTTTGCTTTCTTTCTCATTACATTGCTTGCGTAAGTTCGTTAGGATTCTTATGTAATGGGATGATTGGGAATGTAATAAAATCTCTTAGTCATGAATTTTAAGCAAAAGACTCTTTTATTTGAATGTTAATTATGATTTCTTGTTAAGATATATATGAAGCGTTTGATATAATAGTATCTAAATTTCAACTCTTGAAGTAATAGAAATTGGCATACAAGTAAATTGATTACGTTTTGACATTTTTTATTTGGTGATAAATCTCCAGAGAAGCAATTAATAGTGTTATGAACTCCATTTTGGATTACATGATTACAAGTTAGTTGATTTATATGATGTTACTGAAGAAAATAAGTTTAAGGAATATGTTGATTCCTAATTTGTCTTTTGTGAACACGTCTCGAGAGTTAGAGTGAGGAGCAGGAGAGAGAGAGATAGAGTAATTAGGCAAATTCTTGTGGTGAAAACGGGAAAAATATCTTTTCATTGTCTTTTGTACTCCTATTTATAGAAACATATTTATGCAATTACAAAAAAAGAGAACTACAATGGAAATCACCCTTAATGCGATTAATTGTGTTGATTTTATACCAAGTATATATTGTCATTTAAATTTAAATATGACGGTAACCAGTCAGTCGACTCGGTTGGGTTCGTAATTCGATAATTAACTTTTTCTCGGATTTTGTGCCCAACGTGCTCTATAAATTGAGTCATAGGCTTGACATGACATCTGTCGCCATCATTAAAGATGCATCATGGCTGATGGTTCAGGTCGGATCATCATTAACCTCAGAATTCTTGCCAAGGCAAGCTATGGGCCCTCAGTATCTGCAAAGAAGGATAAGGTTAAGAAAAAGAAACGGTCGAGTCCCAAACCTTCATCGGTCGATCAAGTTAATTCATCGGAGGATCTCAAGGTGCGAGTGTCGAAAGTCCCTCGTTAAGAGGCCGCGACGCCTGAGTCAGACATGGGTGTAAGTGCCGAGGCCCAACAGACCCTGCTCACTAAAACCGTTGAGGCGATCGGGAAGGAGCTGGCGGGAGGAGCGATCATCGTCTCTCCTCAGCCACTACTAAAGGATGGTGGAGGTACTCCGACATGAGAGGCGGAGTAGTCATTTAAGATCCTTCTCTTCTATAGATAGATTTATGGGTATGTAAAACATTCCTTGGTTGTTGATGATTGCCAATATTTTTTGATATTTTTCCAATGCAGATGAATCAGTCGAGTCGGAGCACCGCTAGGACAGTGGGCTGACAAAGGACGCTGTGGAGTTCGCCACTGCTGCAGTGGCGTGCCTGCTGGCCGAATATGCGAGGCTTTTGCCTTGCAATCACTTTGGAAGGGCACCGGTCCCTCGACCTTTTGCCTGCCACCGACTTTGAACGGGAGAGAACAGAGTGGCAGCCGTCTTCCTTTGGAGTCATGGAGCGGCAGACAAGGGGTCCTAAGCCCTTGGCGGTGATGGTCGATTATTCGGAGGGAGCAGCTGTAGGTCCGATCGTAGATTTTGTACGGGAGTTATCAGCCAATCTGGTGATCATGGGCTTGAATGTATCGATCCTACATGTGGAGGTCGCCAACTTGCGCATGGGTTGGTCGAGGCGCTACACGAGCTAGGGGAGCTTCGTGAGTCGAATGATTTGGGGAAGTTCCAACGAAAAGCTGACCGGATGGATCAGATTAGGTTAAGTGGACATATGGTCATGAAAAGACTAACTCAGAGGGGGTACTCAACCTTGGAGGACTCAGTCATAAAGCAATTTGTTATAGACATGTAATAATGTTATTTGAAAATAAAACGGCATTTAAATAAATTTGAAACGATATTCGGTGTGACGCTTATCATTATGTGATGCATCGTTTTATACGTTTGTCTTATAATTAGGGCTAGGGAATACTTCTTTTTATTTTATGCGCCATAATTATTTCTCTGTGCTTCCAATCTTTCTTTTTCTTTTGTCTTCCGTTCTTTGGAATGGCCCCGAAACATTCTCCTAGCCTCTTTGACTCTGTCAAGGGTGTTGATCAATTGTTTTTGATAGAGAACGGAGTGAAGGAGTTGCGGTGGAAGTATGTTCTACACGATAACATCGCTCTTCAAAAGATGTCGGGGTCGGCTCGAGCAACTAACGTCGTGGGCAGGGATCTATTATTCTACCGGGACTGGTTCAAATATGGCCTCCAGTTACCTCTGTGCGACAAGCTCCGGAGTGTCTTCAACACGTACGGGGTTATTCCAACACAAGTAGTGTCGAACTCCGTAGCCACCATAATGAACTTCGTTAGTTACTATTGTCGGGAGCGAATTCTACGGTCGATCGACCTATTTAAGCATATTTTCTCCTTTAAGGTCTACAAGGAAGGCTTTTCTATGTTTTTGGCGGGCAAGGAACTCCACCTGCTGGGAATGGAGAATAAAATGAATAATTGGAAGAAGAAGTTTTTGGTTGGCTCTTGCACTGGTGCCTAGGGGATCCAGACCATGCCGTTATGCTGATCGGTCGTTATCTCTCTGTACCGTAGTATACTGTTGAGACAACGGTTACTCGCGTACTGATGGGCGCGATGACGGAGGATCAATGGCATCTCTTAAACATCGAGGAGGCAACTGGAGCAAAGGTGGTGGAGGACAAGCTGGCCGCCAAGATTAGAAACAGAGGCGTCTCCCGGGACCAAATAATTTCATAGGAGACGAGGATCCGCTCCCTTATGGTGTGGCCTCAAGATACCTTGTCTCCATCTCTGAAACTAGCATTGTTGTTCAAGATCAGGTGACCGACAAGGTTACTGTTATTCCTCAGAAACATGCTTCTCACTATGTTGATATAGGGGAAGGTGACAACAGATAGTTTGGATCTAAAGGGGTTCTGAATGAAGCCACGACCGCAACCCGTTGCAAGAGTTTCATTGCAGTGCAATCAAGAGACACTCAAGGATGCAGAAGATCTACAGTCGTCTGGTGACAAAGCTGTATTGGGTGAGGATGCGTAGGGACGTGGAGAACATGTTGGCAGAATGTGATGTGTGACAGTAACACAAGTACATGACCACGACACCAAGAGGGTTAATACAACCATTAACATTGCCGGGGAAGATTTGGGAAGAAGTGACGATGGATTTTATGAAGAGATTGCCTCTGTCAGAAGGGTTCATTGTGGTCATGACGATCGTGGATTGCCTATGTATGCATATTACATTCCTTTACGAGATCCATACATTGTGGTTTCAATCACGGTGGTGTTATCCGGGAAGTGGTCCGTTTGCACGGAGTGCCAGAGTTGATTGTATCATATGGGGACGAGGTGTTCCTCAGGCACTTCTAAAAGGAGCTATTCAGGTTGCAAGTGAAAACCCTCTAAAAGAAGCCCCGCATATCATCCCAAGACCAATTGACAGACGGAGATGGTTAATAGGAGTGTGGAGAATACATGCGTTGTTTTATATCTGATACACCGAAGCTATGTGCTAACTGGGTTGCATGGGCCAATATTGGTATAATACTTCGTACCACACCGTAACACAGACAAACCCCTTCAAGCTTATTAGTATATGGGCGGGATCCACCTCACCGGATACATTATGGGCATAGTACCGCACCGACATTCAGCTTCGATCAGTATTTGGAGGAGAGGGACATGATACTAGCAGAGTTCAAGGGGCATTTACTGAGAGCTTAATAAATCATAAATAGAAAGGGAGACGAACACAGGAGAGGTGCAATTTGAACCAGGAGACATGATATACTTAAAATTGAGGCCCTGCCTACAACAAATTTTGGTCATGAGGAGAAGTGAGAAACTGCCACCGCGATACTTTGAGCCTTATGAGGTGATGACACATATTGGGGCATTAGCCTACTGCTTGAAGTTACCACCATTGTTCACACTACACTCGGTCTTCCAGGTTTCACAACTGAGATGTGCGTTTGGAAATCACAAATCGTCGTCTATATTACTGTTGACACTGATGGAGGACTTAGAAGTGATTTGGGAGTCGCTAGAGATCGAAGCAACACTCTGAGGATTAGGGGAAGTAAAGAATGTATTGGTTAAGTGGAAAAGACTGTCAGACTATGAAGTAACTTGAGGATAAGGATGTCTTTGGGAGGGGAGTATTGTTATGCCTGTAACAAGTGTAAGAGGACCGATCCCTCATGGACCGGTCGAACACCACCCAAACGGCCCGCTCCTTCATCGGATAGGCTGTTCCTCGTCGAGTGAAGAGGTTGAGCGGCCTATTGCAACAACAGAAGAGAGGGGGGTGCAAGTGTGGTCCACTAGAGCGGGCCCTAATCACGTACTCAAGGAAGAGGAATTGAGAGAGTTTGGAGGGAAAGTTTGCAAGGAAAGTTTTTAAATGTTGTGGGGGGATTCTACTAAGGGGAATAACCTAGGGTTACTTTCTTTATGAATGTTTTGTGTGGCTGTGTTTTCTTTCTTCGTCTGGTGTTCTTAGCGACGTCTAGGGTATAGGAGAGAAAATATACCTCTCGAAAAGTAGATCAACCTAATATCTTGCTTGTTTTTCTCTGATTTACGTAAGAAAAACCCTTATTTGGGTTTCTTCCATCTATCATTGCCATTTTGTTGTGTGTTTTTCGATGATTTTGGTAATGAGACGCATTACACATATAGACATCTAGCACAATTGATGATGTTGAGTGTGATACAAAGTTTGAATAAAATTATTTAGAAATCAACTTAGAAGACTTACCAACAGATTAAGCAATGTGTTTTTGAAGTTGAAAGAGATTGGAGAGCCTAGACAAAAATAAATTGACTGAAAAATATGTTATTTACTCATTAACATATTTATTTGTGAGGTTTGCTTTGATATTATCAATTACTACTGTAATAGTCGAATGAGTTTTCTCTATAATGAAGATTGTAAAGAATCACTTGCGTAATTATATATTAAATGTTTGAATGAACGATTATCTGGTTATATATATATTAAAAAAGACATTTATTTATGTTGATAATAAAATAATTATACAACATTTTCAACATATGAAGACTCGAAGAGAAAAGTTATAGGTAAAATATTTTTGTACTTTTTTTTGTCAAATATATTTATCATTTTTTGTCAGCATATGTTTATTATTTTTATATTAAAATTCTATTAAATTTTTTTATAAAGCCAACAATGCTGATCCCCTAGAGTGCATGGTGATTTTATGCCCACATTAAATTTGAGGGCTTTTTTGAAATCTTTAATTTAATGCCCACATTAAATTTTTTTTGTTGCTTCCCCCCTAGAGTGCATGGTGATTTTAATTGTTCCCTTGAATAGAGAGGTCTCAATTGGAGTCCCATCTACATGGGCTGTTAAAAATTCTCATTGTTTGTATGCAATTGTTTTTGGCTTGATATTTGTTAGTGCTTGATTAGTGTTTATAAGTTGAATATTTAACAAGCCAAACACAATTAAGACCTTATTCTCTTATGTCTAACTTGGTAATTACTTAATTATATGCATGCGACACATATATGCATCTGCTTCATATATATATGCATTTGCTTATATATATATTTATATATATTTATGTGCATATGTGTATTATGTATATTCATATTCATATATTTATAAAAAAACTATAATTTACATGTGACATACAAATGACTAAATAAGTTGGCAAGTAGAATACAGACATAAAATTTTGACTTGTTTGCCTCACGAGCCAAACTCAAATAATACTTGAACTCGTTTAAATCGATTTATTTATACCGTCGGCTATGTATGCATTATACTGAATTCTGCTGCATTTAACAAAAGGAGGAATTAAGTGTATATTCCCTGTGTGCCACTCAAAACATTTTTATCATTTGATAAATCTTATAACGTCCGTCCAATTAAAACCATGAGTTTATCCTCTGTGGGCCAGGGTTATTGTAGCCACAACAACTGGTTGCTGGGTGTATGGCTATTCAGCATGGCCGCTTGATTGAGACTGCACAATGCTGCTTCTGTGCTATCTCAGATGGAACTGATGAATTATATCTAGCTTTGCTTTGCTTTGTGATGGAAACATAATTTTACTGTTAAAATGTTGTTTTAATCTTTCATTAATAAATGAGTTTAGATTACTGCCCCTATGTTTAGTTAACACTTAAATTTAGAAACTGTATAATGCAAAATCTAGTACTGGCAAAAGAGAATTCACTGTTATGTTGTAAAACAAATTTATGATTGATTTTTAGTTATTCTTTGATGGTGGTTGGCTAAACCTTAAATTGAACCACCTGTTGGTTTAATAAAAATGAGAGTCAGTTGTATTCATGACTTAAAATGAGAAGTAAAACGGAGTCCAAGATTTTTAATTGTTTGAGTTTTATTCAAGATTTTGATTCATATTTATATAACTCTAAAAGGCTTAAATAATGAGAAGTATACACAATCAAAAATAAAATTTTAACTATACAATTAATTACAATAAATTCATGCACATTAATTGTTGAGTTAGCATCCATGAGTACATGGATCAATCAGGTGTCATGTTAGTAGCGGATCAAGCTATAATTTATAAACTAATTTCATGAGCACAGATATCAATGAGGTGGCATGTAATAAGACAATCTAGTCATAATTTGAGGAGATTAATTCTTATTTAGTTATATATGTTGACATCTCTTATTGTTTTGATGTTGTTTGGTCAGGAAACATCAGTTTACTTGCAAGAAATTGATGTCTAAAATATACCTGCAATTTGTGGTTTTGGTAGGAAGGGAAATAGTATGAGTATGCATTTCAAAATAATTGATAATTAAATTCAATATGCTTTGTCCTTTCACAATATATCAAATTAGCAGTAATTTGGATGGCATTTGTATTTTTAGTTTGTAGAGGAGTGGGATGGGTTTTTAGGATAATTGAGTTTGAATAAAAGCCTACATACCCAGTTAATTTATGATGATGCTCCAAACTTGTCTGATATTCATATTTTATAGATGATTTAGAGGCATAGGGCTTTTAGTTTTTCATTCATGACATCAAATAATCCTTAAGTAACATGTACCATTTTGTGACTAGTTGATGAATATTTAGATGCCTTGGCCAAACCACATCACTATTTCCCACCAACATAAGATAAGAATTGTTTGCGAAGAATAAACTATGGCTCGTGTCCGAATAGGATATTAAATAATTTAACAAACAATACCAAAATGTAGTGGCTAGGATTTCGCATAAATCGACTAGGTTGCTGAACTACTAAGGAAATATCTTGTTGAGTAATAGTCTAATAGTTTATACTGCCTACTAGTTCTCTATATGTGATGAGATCCTGCAAATGAAATATACTAGTAGTATATATGTGTATGCTAATTCTCTTTTCTCACAATGTACATTGTGTTTACTTCTGATAAGAGTATTTATAGGGTAACTATTTTGTAGATTGCCAAAATAGTCAAATGCTATGTATACATGTACTTGTTTAAGAATGTAACCTTGGAATTAATGTGTACTTTTATACCTAAAAATTAAGTGAGAACCCCAAAATATCTCATGAAATTTGGCTTGAGGTGTTATTAAGGATGATTAATTAGATTCGAAAATGTCCCAATAATGTTGATATCATCTACATAAACCAGAAGAATAACTAACAGTTATACTGGATGGATGCAGTGTAGAAAAATGAATCAAATTTAATTTTTATAAAATAGAGACAAAATAAGGTTCACCGAAGTTCATCAAATCAAACAAAGGGACCCTGTTTTAAGTCATATAAGGAAAACTAATTATCTTATTCATGGATAGGGAGAACTCTCTTGTTGATTCATTTCTTAGTATCGTTATAAAAAAAATGCTTTTTTGAAATCCATATGGCGAAATGACCATCCATGCGAAAAAATAATTGAGATAAACATTTGTATTGTGGTCATTTTTTGCTAAATTAGCAAAGGTTTTTTCATAATAATTTTATAATCTTTTTTGTTACCAAGGATAATCAAGATGTTTTATAATGATTTAGCTTGTGAGAAGTGTTGTAGCCTATAAATGAATATGTAATAGATTGAGCTAAGAGTTTATGATGTATATTTGTTGATAGATGAACAAAACAAATACAACCAAATATGTATTCTTCGGATGTATATGAAAGAGATTATGATAAAGAGAATGAAGTTGTAAGGCATGAGAGACTAATGTGTTCCTTAGATGAGTTGGCATACAAGGAGTCTATTTAATCATAATTATGGACATTTATTTCCACAAGATTGATGAGTTAGCATTCAGAGAGAAGATCTAGCCATAATTTGTAAAGATTAATCTCTTCTTCATTATATATTTTGATAACAAATTAACTCGAGTTTAAATGAATTACAAAAAAACGATATATGTTCACATTTTTGGGCATCAGAGTTTCAGAAAGTGTTTCATGGTGATTGCAGATTTACATAAATTGTAACAGTTAAAAAGCCTTACGAGTACATCTTATGCCATTTTTTTTTCTTTACATTATATTATCTTAAAAAGAATTACAAAAAAAAAAATTATATAAAATAATTCACATGGAATTGTTTATGTTATGATTATTATTATTATTATTATTTGGATAAAGTGAATGTTTGAACTCAATATTTTGAGATTCTTTGTTTTATTTTCAACAAATATGCTAAACTTCAAATTAAAAATCAAATTTATTACTAAATTTGACAATCTTACTTTAAGGTCTATTTGGGGTGACTGTAGTTTTTTAATAAGTTGGTTGTAAAGCTGTGTGTACACACACACACACGTACCCTGACCTGTTGGTTGACGTCCACGGTATAAGATATGCTGCGTATCCCAATCTGTTGGTTGACATTCACGGTATAAGTCCCCTCAGGTTGGGGGTTCAAATCCCCCGACACTGTTGGTCTTAAGGAGGTGGTACTTGAATTGTTAGACACATTAAGGGTGGTTTGAGGCTCCTATAATAACCTCCGGCCATTCCTTATTATACATATAAATAAATAAATATATACACATATAATCAGACAACAACTTTCTTATATAGGCCACACTCTAATAGACCGGTTGAAAAAACAACAACTTTTCTTCACAAAAATATTTAGAAAATAATAAAAAAAACTTTCACACACAGACACTGAAACATGGGGCATCAGATAAACGGTAGCAGTCTTTTCTCATTGAGAACTGTTTTATGAATTAGTGCTATTGAACGTTGTATGAGATGTCAAAATTTATTCTGTAAAAAGAACAGGTGTCTTGTGCTCAGTGTGCAGTCTTCGATATGTTACTAGAGTAATATTAAGTTGTCTTGCTCATACTTCTACAAAATAAAATTAAAAAACTGTGCTATTATTAAAAATTAGAAGAGAGTTAAAAAATTCATATGATTTTGTATTGTATTACACAGTGCAGGCACTAAATTTAGAACTATTTGTACCCTTTCTTAAACTCTAATTCTATTAATGCTTACAGCTAATCTTGTTATGTCCTCACACGTTAGAGTATCAAGTGAAACTGACATTGTTCTTATTATAATTTATTTAAAATGTGGTCCTGTAAATAAGGCTTTTACAATACTGAACTAACAATTGTACAACAACACTGTAGCTCTGCTTAAACACGGAGGAGGAAGTGGAGGAAAAAAGAAAAAAACTGACTTTCCAGTGTATCGCTTTTGTTGTTCAGACATAGCTTGGATTCGGACTCTGGACACAATATTTTCTGGTTCACCAGAGCCTAAATTTTGCCTTTTCTTTAACTAATGAATTAAGAATTTAGAGTCACCAATAATAAACTTTTTATAGAAGTTTACATAAGCATCACATGTTTTTTATTTATTTACCTTAGTTTATTGCATAAGTTGTTATATTTATATTTATCACATTTTATTGTCATAAACATATGGATGAAATATGCAGAAGATTTAAAGGCTTATCACTCAATTCTTATGTATTTACATATCTGATATCTAAATTTTGATTTTTTACTTGCATCACCTTAACTTAGCATGTAAAAGTATATGTCACCATCGCCCATGTTCGAGCACTCGTGCTTTGAAAGTTAAAATGATGGTATCGTGATATGAAAATTTCGGGTGGTTTGAATATAAAATGTAAATTTTAGGTATTATATATGTAAATACATAAGAATTGGGTTGTATGTATGTAAATATATAAAAAAAAATTGACATTAGATATGTAAATAAATGAAAATTTGTGTTTTGCATGTAAATGACTTAATTTTTTGTTACATGGCAGGACTGTCTTTGGTCATCTACACCTATTCTCGAAGTAAATTTCAACTAATTTTTTGATTAGCTTGTTGTTTGCGAAGCATACGAGCAGGACTAATGAAGTAATTGCAACGTCCCAAATAAGCTTCATTTCTAAAATGACGGAGAAATGTTTGTGCAGCCGACGCAACTCGCAAGGACGGGATGAACCAAACAGGCGTGAAGAATCCTGTAGTCATTCTCTTCAAGGCAATAGAGTATACCCTCCTCAAATCTAGCTTAAAAGTAGTCTCGATGTTTAAGAGTACAACTTTATTCTACAAAATGCGTCTTGCAATGTTCCCCACTCGAGTACGTAATGTCTTTTTAGTTTTCTTAGTCCAAAATCTTCCACACGGAAAATATTCCTAACTTCAATTTGGTGTAGATGCTCTGATATCATTTGTAGCAGCCCAAACTCTCATTCATGAGTTAATGTCTGCTTTGGCTTTATGGCCTCATGATTTTGTCCCATTGATGCAGTTTCCCAAGTGGTAACGCATTGTAGGAGTGCTCCAATGCGAGCACACTTTTGAGTTTTTTTTTTTTCGAAACTTCAACTGTTGCTCTAAAAGATGCATTGATCTTTAAGAGTTCAACGTCATTTTTGTTAAGGGGTTTCATGAGGTTGAAGAATGCTCAAAGCTTTTGTTGATTCTTGAGCTCCACCATCTTCATATCATTGTCGTTGGGCCACCGACACAATTGTCTGACCACCAATGTCATTACAGGATCATGATCACATTGCCACCACCATTGTTGTGATACACCGCTGTCATTGTCAGATCATCATCTTTTGGCCGCCACTGCACCAGTCCATCATTGAGTCACCGCCGCCATTGGACCGCCATCACCAAACTAACATTGGGCTCCTACTACCGTAGTCGGACCAACGTTGCCCCGCCCCGCTACCATTGTGGCATATCACCATTGTCAAACCATTGTAGCCGACCATCATAACCCATTTGAAGCCGCCACCATCACCCCAATAACTTGATCACCACTGTTTAGTCGTTGGCACCCCCATAACAAATATTATTAATATTTTAATATAATTAAGAAATTAAAATATTATATTAATAAATATAAAAATTTAATCATTTAATATATGAATTTATAAATCCTTTAAAATGTTCCATTCACAATATTTAGTTTTGCTAGTTAAAAATAGAGTAATGGTAACTTTACCAGCCGCAGCATGCCGTGAATCGATGCTAGCCGGCGAAGCTAATTAAACGCTAATCATGAGTTAAAAGTCGTCTTAAGATTTAATTAAATTACGCGGGACATTCGTCCGGGAAGATAAAGAACGCCATTGTTGATTAACTTCTTAAACACATTAATTAGGAAAATTAACATAGATACCATATAAATTTTATATATTTACAT
>JXCR01005156.1:104188-138978 GCA_002079205.1 Phalaenopsis hybrid cultivar
ATATATATATATATATATATATATATATATATATATATATATATATATATATATATATATATATAGGTGCGGAATCGGTGGTCTGTTGAATGACTTGGTTGAATTAACACATATGAAGCAAACAGACACATATTGTCGTCCATTTTTATTTTTTTTAATATATTATATAGCATAAGAAGAAAATAAAAAGAGAGAAGAAATAATGATACTCCATCAATAAATTCTTTTATCAAGAAAGAAACTTGATAAATGACACAAATTTCGAGATAATATTTTAAACAAAAAATATTCAAGCTTTGATAAAAAGTCAATCAGAGCTCCGATTTTAACAAACTTAGAGTCAAACTGACTCAACGAACTCAAATTAAGCCAACTTCAAGAAATTAAATAATGTTTGGAAATTTTTCATACATATTTGGAATGCCAAACATATACTCATAGTCGAATCAAGTGTCTCGACAAGACGAATCCAATGAGCCCAATATCACTCAATTAGGACATTATTAAGGTACTCAAATGTCCATCAAACGTTGTTTGATTGAGGGAAGCCCTCTGAGTCGTTCGATTAAAGTAGTTCATATTCCCACATTAATTATATCAAGAACTCTATAAATAGAGCCCCCTTTCTCTTATGAGGAGGAAAGAGAGCTTGAAACTTGAAGAAGAGTTGGAAGCTTAGCGGAGGTGAAGTCCATCATCATCTTGTCGTCGACCACCGCCAATCTCCTTCGGCCACCGCCATCCACCAACCGACGACCATCTCTTACAACAAGTTCATCTTCATGTTAACGTTGTAACTCAGGAGACTTTGTAATATTTTCCCTCCTGCGAATAATGGTTCTCTGTAATTATCAACTAGTATATTTTTTTACAGCTGGTTTTTTCTCTTTCTGAATTTTCCACATAAAAACTTCTGGTGTCTCTACTGGTTATTTTCTTTTATTTGAGTTTGTGTTGAATCTTCGTGCATTGCTAAGATGATAAACTATCACTCTAGCATTGTGAATCTTCTAGCACACATCAGTTTGGTGTTGTCTATAGGATAAGAGTATTCCCACACTAAAATATTTGTAAGAATTGTTGTATGACCACTAGACGCAATACTCGCAACAACGAAACATCCCGCTCTAACACCCATCATTCTAGAAGACGGCCACGGAGCCAAGGACATCAAAGCTTTGCATCCTCCTACTCCGGAAGGCATTAACCCCACTGATGAAGGCGTCTTGGGTCATTCTCCGGAAGACTGAGTACGTTGGATGAAGGAGTCTCAGCACGAGATCCTTCATCTCCTATGCGGGGAGCAACAACCATAACCCAATGGAGCTTACTTACCACAAGTTCAACATTCAATAAGAAATACCCCACTTAACACGTTCTCTCCTAATGATGAAAACATTCCCCTATCGAGATGGGACATCGATCTTCTCAACACTACAAGTTCCACTCATCCATCTCATAACACTCACATGACACCATCTCTCCTTATTGTCACTTTTACTGATATCATCTTTGATAAGCTATGACACCTAGTTCAGGAAGAGTTCCTTCTGGAGAAAAGAGAATCCTCTCCTTTGAAGGCGCTTAGTTTGGGATGAGTTCCCTCTGGAGAAAAGAGAATCCTCTTTGGCTGACACGATTCTCGACACTCCATCCCATCGGGCTTCAAACTCCCAATATTGATGCCTACGAAGAGGTAACTAACCATACGAGCATGTCAACCATTATCGAACCATCTTGCACATTCACCATGCCTCTGATGCGCTTCTCTATCAAGTGTTTCAAGCGACTCTTAAAGGTCAAGCTTGCACATGGTTCTACTTCAGTTTAGGGGGCACCATCAACACCTTCAATAAACTTATCAAATTATTCATAGAGCATTTCATATCAAATTGATGAATCATCAATGATTCATCCCACTTATCAGAAGTTCGCCAGATGAGGGGGAATCCCTCACGAAATACTTTTGCATGTTTTTCACTGAAGCCCGCTAGATTTTGGGAGTGAATTCGGAGTTGCTAAGATGATTCTTTCTTTGAGGTCTATGCCTAGGACCTTTCTATCAATCACTGATGCGAGAACTAATGCATTCTTATGTCGATCTTGTCCATCACGTCAAACCTCAAATCTCTGCAAACGAGACCAGTAGTGCACATAAGGAACAATTCGAGCAATTAACGTCGAGGATACCGATCAAATATCATAGCGAAAAAAAGTTTGGACCATAGGAGAATACACAATACTCAATATGTCACGTGTCAACATCCTAATTGCCATCAACGATGAAGAGGTCGTCAAGTGGCCAAAGCCATTAAGACATCCAAATGGCGAAGACCAGTTTCACTATAGTCATTTTCACCGTGCAAAAGGATATTCAACTTAAAGATGGTCTCAATTAAATGAAGAAATTGAACGTCTGATAAGCCAATGTCACCTGAATTGCTACTTGCAATAACAAGGTCAAGGGAACTAGAAGAGAATCGTCGGAGTCATCGAATTAGAATTACAACTCCAAATTATCCTATTTGAGTAAAAGACTTGCTTATAAACTTCTAATTTTATTCTAGCAAAAATTCATGTTGCTTTAAACTGCCATTTCAATGAAATTTTCTTATTTTCTCTCATGAAATTTATTTTGTGTAGAAAGTCCCCTTGAGAGCAAGTGATAGACAAGATCTTCATCATGCCCCTAACAGTCAAGTCCAAGAGGCAAAACTCGATGAAATGATAGGTACCCCTAGAAGTCGAGCCTAAGAGGCAAAACTCGATGAGAAGCTACCATGCCCCTGTAAGTTGAGCCCAAGAGGTAAGATTCAATGAGATGATACAACACCCCTGAAAATCAAGCCCAAGAGACTAAACACAATGAGAAGTTACCACGCCCCTAAAAGTTGAGCCCAAGTGGCAAGACTCGATGGGATGAAATGATATTCTCGAAATTCGAGCCCAAGTGACAAAACTTGATGGGAAGCTACCATATCCTTAGAAGTTGAGCCCAAGAGACAAGACTCAATGAGAAGATACGTTACTCCTAGAAGTCGAGCTCAAGAGTCAAAACTCGATGAGAACTATCATGCCCATCTTGTTATTACCAACAATGTCATACAACGATAGACAAACTGACAAACCCTTTAAACATAAATAGAGAAATGAACAAAAAAACATTTACTTTGAGTCTGTTCTGAGATTTACCATTTTTCTTACCAACAATGCTATTTGATGCATTTGTTAACCCTAAAATATTATCAAGCTTCATAATAACATATAATACTGAAAAAGTTTTATTCTCTTAAATTTAAATATTTAATAATGATAGTTTATTATAATTTATATTTTAATTTAATAATCATATTTATAAAAAGTTTTAAAAATTTTTAGAAAAAAGAAAAATTGAACTTAAATATGTTTTATCATATAAACATTATTTTTAGATAAATAATATTCATATTTAGCCTATCATTTTAATGTCAGCTTGTTATTACAATTTTGTAACGTCACAAAGAGTAATTAGATGGGAGCACAATATGCCATATGATCTTTGTTCTGCCCCTACAGTTTGTATAACCATGGCTGACATGTTCAATGTTCCTAGTGTTGTTTTGGGATGACATGATCTATAATGAGAACATTTTCATAGAGATCAAAATCTTAGAGAAATTTCAATCAAATGAACTAAAAATACAAACCTTTTACAATTTTTTTAGGGAGAAACAATTTGGTTGCTATAAAAAAATATTCTTTGTATTTATCAATAGAATATGATTGGTGTCGATTCTTATCATTATTAAGTTTTGATCGAATGAAACCTATCTTTGATTGAGTCATGACAACCCTCCAAAACTTGGGTTAGAATGGGCCAATGGGAGTGACCAAATATCAGAATTTGATATCCTATTCAATGAATCTTATGGTAATAAGCTTCTCCCATTGTTCACATTAATCTTTTCTTCTTCATAACAATATTTAAAGACAAATAACACATGAAAAGGAGGAAGCCGAACCGACCAATTTAGGTCCAACTTGATCCCTAATTCGAGCTAACCATGCTTATGTCGACTCAATATGAAGTTTAAGAAATCTTTTCTGACTATTCTAAAACCGCTGAGTGCTCGTCAATTACAGCAGTCTAAGAACCGCTCTAATGAAAATAGTATGAGTTTTTCTCGTAGTGATAACAAATATAAAATGCGACGAAAACAATTTTTTTTTTTTTTTTTTTTTTTTTTCAAATTTTTTTTCAAATTTTTTTTCTTACATCTTATCACTCATATCTTTCATATCACATAAAAATTGCCNGAAAGGAAGTAGACCCAATATGATTCACTTATAGTAAATTAGATTTTTTTTGGGCATTTACGTATATACCGCATAATTCCTACGTCCTTATTCATTTAACACCAAATATTCATATTAACATGCATAACACTAAAAAAATTAACATCACATTAAAAAATATCATAATGATAATCTTCCTAAAAATGAAATACACATTTTCTTTTATTTCTTTCTTGCGAATACGTTTATAAGTCATTTTTTTGCTCCAGAATTTATAAAAGTATCAAAATAATCCCCGACTATTTTAAAATTGAGCTCTAATAGTCCTTTACATCAACTGTCTCAACCACAACTTTAAAAGTTCAAGACTATTCTGACATTTCTATAAACTGTAAGACTAAAATGATCCCTTATAAATAATCGAGGATTATTTTAACACTTGTTTATATACATATAATGAAATTAGTATTTTGAAACTAATCACATCAAAATAAATATACAATTTCACATCACCTAACTCCATGATAGTGATATAACGTGGGCTGAGGGTAAATCTTACAATATATAATTCCTCGATCTGGCCTGCAATGATTCTGAATAAACTAAAAAAATAGAACGTGAGAAAATTCTTCAAGAGCCATCGGGATGAACAGCCATCTGCTGATTAGACGAGAGAATCTAAGTTACAGTTTATGCTGCTTCCAATTATTTTAAAGTCTGTATGCATGAACGTGGGAGGGCGTGTGAGTTGTATAGCTTTGCTTGCGCTGATGGAGATATCATTAAGAAAGCATTACAGTGGGTTTGTTCTATTTAATTTGTATTTATGCTTTGATTAATCCTTCTTTTTTGTATTATTAATTGAGAAATTTACAGGCATGGCAGGACGATTCTTTAGGATTTACATGTAAGATGTATTTACATACCACTTAAATTTTAATTATTTTGCATTTTCCTATCTTACCCATGCTTGAAAACTGTGTATTTCACTTTTTTTAAATTAAAATAATAGAATTTTTATGTGATTTTAAAATTTAATAAATAATTCCAAGCATTTGAAGAAATAACATGGCGGTCACAGTAAATGATACAATCAAATAATGAAATAAATAAAATGCATTTATTGTAAAATGTTGGCATCGTTGTTCACAGAAAAAATATATGTTTAAATATACATAAAAAAAAAAGCCCCTCCTAATCATCCTCATCTATCTCGTTGACCTCATCCTCATTGTTTCCCGACGCTTCCTCCTCTGCCAATGCTGTTGTTGCCTTGCCACACTCCCTCATCCGTTGTCGGAAGGAATCCAACGCAGCTTTCAGCTTGGTCTCTATGTTGGCTTTCAAATTCAACCTCATATAAGAGAAGCGTGCCTCTATCTTGGTAGAGAATGCCGCAAGATGCTTGGAGATCCCCTCATCCTATGCGGTAAAGGTAGAAGTTGTGGCTGCACTGGTGGAGGGGCGTGCCTCGTAGGCAATCCTCTATGACCCGAGCCGATAAACTAGACCCTTCATTTTCCCTCTAGCAGCCTAGGTCGCACTTAGAAGGATCACACTAGCAGATCGTAATACCTACCGACGCCGGGGATCGACCCTCCTTCACCTGCTGGAATCTCTCATGCAAATAAAATTACTTAGTTACATTTAGTTAGAGCTAACATGTATTAACATCAAACTAGCTTAGCTCATTAATTACCTGGGTTGCACAGTCATCGATCCAGGACTGGTCGAACCGCCTCCTGTGGGGGCGCTCATGTACATTGGCGTCGCAGGGCTCATATCTAACATCTACAGTCTGTCCATAAAATGAAATTGTTAGAATAAATGTTTAAACTATAGAAAAGCTTATAGAATAAATTAAAATTTACATCAAAATTTAAGTAGCTAGTTTCAATTATGAAAAATGCACTTCAAAATCTCATTTGCATTACCATCTTGGAATTGAAAAATTAGATTTCGAAGTGAATTTACACTCTAGCAGTGGAAATTAGACTTCGCATTGGAGGATGGAGTGAAAACTTTTACATCTTATAAAATATTTCCTTCTAAGAACACGTTTTCAGGTGTTTATTCAATCACGTAAGGTGCTACGATGACGATAATATTTTGTTCTATGATTGTCTTTATAGTTGGAAATAAAATACGAAACAATATGTTCGTGATAGGGTTGGAGTAACTACAATTGCAGACAATATTAGAAAGAGGCATCATGAAGACTAAATGAACTGTCAGAATTATTTTTTCTTAATACAAAATAACAATTACTACTCGAAAATTGACTTATTTTAATTTTGACTCAGATTTCTTTAGAGCCGGCAACAATTAAGCTCGAAATCAGAACGTTAACAGTCTACTGAGGCTGCTAGGGCTGATGAAGACTTATAATCGATGAACATTTATCAATATTTTATCTCCAAACTTATTTGAAACCATAGCTACGCCAACTCATTCACAAGTATATTTTGTTCACTTTTTCTCCAAAGTGTAAGCCAATTGTCTGTATACAGTTTGGGATTGATTTTCAATTGGAGACAAAAATATGAAACAAATATATTTGTAAGCGGGCTGATGTATCTACAGTGACATACACTATTTGAGGGAGATACATTAGTTAATTTCGAGTTAATGTTCGACCATTTAATGATCTTCGATAGAACTAGCATACTAAGACGTTAAACGATCTCACTTCCAGCCGAAATGATATAAGTTCCAAATAAATTTGATATGTAGGTACTAAATAATTTTGATACTAAATTTTAGCCCGTACCTCTGTGTGTTTAATTCAACTCGAGTTTCATGTGCGAGTCAAACTTAGAACCAATTTTGGAGCGATTATCATTTTTCGAACTAAATCCGATTCCAGATTTGGCATGTATTGCACGACTTGATAATTTTGAATTTGCAGGATTTATAAACTCATTCAAATTAAATCATGCTTTCCACCAAATAATCCTTTAATCTAAAGACCAACATTCTGCATTATAGAACATTGTAAGTCTCACCACGATCTTATAAATTTTTCCTTTAAATCTAAGCAGTGTTTTCTATCACACAATACATCGGATGCATTTCTTCATTTCAACCAACCAACTTGAAATCTATTAATTAATCAAATCCCCGTCTAAATCATCATCACTTTGAGCAAGAAACCCTAGATATCTTGAACATTCCCACCTTTTAAATGATTTGATCACCCGTAGTTACAACTCTGCCACTAGAACTACTACTACTAAAATTATATTTATAGTATTCAGCTCTAGATCTACTCAAACGAAGGACTTTAGGATTCAATATCAGCCTCTATAATTTAAGTTTTTCTTACCATTTCTTCTCTGGTCTTATCCACAAGAAAGATATCACCGCTAGAAAGCATACAGCAAGTTGCATCCTCTTGTAAATGTCTAGTAAGTGGATCCATAAATAAAGCAAAAATATGTGCTTAAAGCCGAACCTTGATATAATTAGGGCTATTTATGATCCAATTTTGAAAAAAAATTCAATCCAAAATTTTGGCTCATAGCTCGGTTCATTTATTTCGATCCAAGTCAAAATTCAAATCAATTTTTAGGTAATTAATGATCTTCAAGCTAATTTCGCTAAATTTACAGTCATATGTTGTTAACAATCCAATTTCGAGCTGAGCTGGGGTTGGCTCAAAATCAGCTCGAAAAAATTTCAATCCAAAACTTTGGCTTCTAGCTCAGCTCTTTTATTTCTATCTGATCTCGATCTAAGCCAAAATTTGAATCAATCTTCGATTTAAATTCACAACCCTAAATGAAATCCAACTGAAATAGGAAAATATTTGGCTTACCTCCTTGTTGTTAAATGCTAAACCCTAGATGTGATTTTTTAGTAACCTTGTTCTTTATGTCGAGAGAGAAAGACACATACTTGTCCTTACAAATTTATAGAGAATTTCTTCGATAAGGTCAAGAACCATGATTTTTTCCCTTTTTTGAATTTCCCATGTAGAAGTTATTGTCTCCCTTTACTATATTTTCTTATTTATGTGTGTTGAATGCTTACACAATGCTACGATTATAAAAAAAAACAATGCTCTAAAGCCATCAACAAAACCATTTTATAATCTAAATAAACATGCAATCAAAACATTTTATCATATTTTATACATAAAATAACAAAATAGAAAAGCCTGAAAACCTTTAAAAATTGTGGAAATGACAAAAAAAAAGACCAATTATACTATTTTCTATTCTCTTTAAAGATTATAGTTTTAATGTAGTGTACATTATCTTTCAATCATTGTATATATAGCACTCATCAAAATATACTGGACTTTTCTTACATGCAAATTTCTACCTTATTCCATCCTCACCCAAAAAAATACAGTAAAGTAGATCAAAACACACAAACTTTACATCTCTCTTCGTATTTCCATCCTGCTCATCAGCCTCAGTTTGTTGCGTATGGAGAAGTACCTTTCGAAAAGTCAGCATCGAATATATAAACTCACTCCTCTTCCTCCTCCTCCTCCTCCTCCTCCTCCTCCGCTCAAACCAATTCTTTTTTCCCTGATCTGCTAACAACTCCTTAGTCCTTCTTTCAATCTCCCTTAATTTCCTCATCTCCAACCTCTCCTATTCTCCTTTTCCCTGCTTTCAAAAATAAAAAAGAACAATCCTCAATGCTCGGATCCATGGTTTTCAGGTCCAACAACCTCTAAAACAACCGCAAAAGAAAGCAAGAAGAAAAAAAATCTCACCTTTCATCCTTCCTCATTATTACTTCATCTGAAACAAGATCAAGATCATGTGTGATTACTTCTGGCAAAGGATGGAGAAAGGCCAGGGAGATCTCACCGACATCTTTCAAGGAAGCGGTCTTGCCNTAAAAATCTCACCTTTCATTCTTCCTTACTACTACTTCATCTGAAACAAGATCAAGATCATGTGCGATTACTTCTGGCAAAGGATGGAGAAAGGCCAGGGAGATCTCACCGACATCTTTCAAGGAAGCGGTCTTGCCGGCCTGGCGTCGACGTCCGCCGACATCCCGACCATCACGGCCGACACCTCCTGGCAGCCGCATCTAGATCCGGCGGCAACCATACCCTCGTCGACTGACGGTTTTCAGGAAAACTTCACCGGCATCAAAGATCCGATGTTGCACGAGTTAGTGGGAACGGGATTCTTTGGCTATACGGAGAAGCTCGCTGAAAGTATGGCTATAACGATGGTCAAGCAGCCGCCGCTTGCAGGACTCACTGATGCGGGGAAGATTGGCGGCGGTGTGGCCATCCCTGTGCCGCGAACGCAGGGAATCAAGAGAAGGTTTGCTCGTTAATTTAAGATCGGTAGATGTTAACGATTAAGTTTAAAAAAAAAGTTACCACCTTTAGCAATGTTTTTAAGTTACGTGATTTGTTTTGAATGTTTGGTGGTGTTTAGNAGTTACCACCTTTAGCAATGTTTTTAAGTTACGTGATTTGTTTTGAATGTTTGGTGGTGTTTTGAGTATGAGTTCCATGGGATTCTAACATCTATGTGTAAAGGGAGATTGAGAGGAGATCAAAGATCGTGTTTTTATGGAATTAATTGAGATGCCAGGATGCAAACTTTAGCTGAATTGACTAAAAGAGAATCTTTTAGATGTCAATGAAATATATTTAGATAAGAAAGACAAAAAAGTTTCTATTTTGCCTCTTTGATATCTGCAAAATGGATCTTAGCCAAAAAGGCTTCGATAATAGTGCAAACAAACACAAGACGTGTTGTGAAGAATCTGAAGAACTTTCTGAAAAGAGAATACTGTCAAGGATTATTTTTAAAATTTGGTTTTTTAAGTTCTTTCATTTTGATTGAGTTATGGCTTAATTGTGATTAGGAAAAACCAGGCGAGGAAGGTGGTTTGCATACCAGCACCAGCGGCGGCAAGCAACAAGCCCGGTGGAGAGGTGGTGCCTTCTGATTTATGGGCTTGGAGGAAGTATGGACAGAAGCCAATCAAAGGCTCTCCTTATCCAAGGTTGTTTAATTTCTTCATCAGCTTAATATATCCTTTTATTATAAATCAAATTTCAGTACAAACAGTTGGAATTAATCACTATCAATGTTTCCTTTTTTTACTTTTTCTCTTTTATTTCATGAGTTTGAGTAGAAATCAGTAGAGGTACTGACACTGAAGTCGAAGAGAGAAGAAAATTGAAATAAGTTTGGTAAACCATAAATAGAAGTGTTCTTTCCTTCCACGCTGAGCAGTCTAGTTCTCTCTCTCTCTCTCTCTCTTAACATTAATATGGTATAAGATTTAAGTCTACTAAGTAATTAATATGTGTGTGGGGGTATGATCATGGTCCATACATCCTGACTACATACCCACATTATATTTTCTCATTTACATGTGTGCCAGTCATGTTCATCTTCAAGTTGATTTCAAACTTATTATTAATTAGCACACCTAACAGTACTTTTATATAGAGCTAAAAAGGAATGAAATTGCATGGTGTGATAGTCTTGTCAATTTCCTCTTGTGACTTTAAGAGATTGTACAAATAATAAGCTGCTCAGCATACAACTATAAATGAATGTAATTCTAAAGTTTGAAAAAGCTATATTTTACTGAAATAAATTAACTTTGTATTTTCTTTCACTTTTCATTCTGTTATATACATTGCAGAGGTTATTGTTGAAATATAAACTTGTTTTTTTAGTTGTTTAAATAAAGCTTAATTTCTAGAAGTTTATTCTAGAATATGTGGTAAGTATGAAATTATTGTGTAGTAGGTGTGGTAGGTGTGGTAGGTGTTGAATTATTGTGTGGTNGTTAGTCATCACGTACACCTCAGACCACAATCATCCATGGCCTACTCAAAGAAACGCTCTTGCTGGGTCTACAAGATCTCAATCTAATTTAAAAAACAACAATAATGCGTCTTCTTCAAAGACTTCTTCTACTAACCAAAAGCTTGTTCCAGTTGAAAATGTATCAACTAGAGAAGAAGAGGAGGAAGAAGAACAAGAAGCAGAAGAAGAAGACGAAGCCCAAGGGAGTCCTATAAGCTCAAGTCTCTCATTAGTAAAAGAAAATGAAAACAATACTTTGCCTGAACACTTTCATCATGATTTTAACCAGGGAATCCATAAAAGCTTCAATGAGCTGGACCCTGACGATT
This sequence comes from Phalaenopsis hybrid cultivar, assembly GCA_002079205.1. Classification (NCBI taxonomy): domain Eukaryota; kingdom Viridiplantae; phylum Streptophyta; class Magnoliopsida; order Asparagales; family Orchidaceae; genus Phalaenopsis; species Phalaenopsis hybrid cultivar. The sequence continues at coordinate 115,602 of JXCR01005156.1, forward strand.
TCTTTGCTGATTTGGCTGTATTGGAAGCTAGTACAATGAGTCTTGATGAGGAGAAGAGCAACAACAAAGCCATGGATCCCTTTAATATGTTTGGTTGGGATGGAGGGAACTCATCCTAGACAGTTATGACAAGAAATCTTAAGGGATATATTATAGAAACAAAATAACATGTATTTTACTCAAAAACACAAGCTTTTCATTAATTTCTTCATGGCCTGGCTATCGATATATGCTTTCATAATTATTATTTATAATTGTGTTATTGTGTTCTAGCTAGGCCTTGTGCTGAGTTTTTCTTCTTGTTATTAGGAAGAGAACTCTGAAAGTTTGCTATAGTGAAGAAGAGAGGGGACAGAAGCTGCAAAACAGAAGTTTTATAAAGTTAGGGCAAGTACATGCATGATGCAGGCGTGAGTTGTGGCTGAAAAACCTGACAAAGGAAGTATATGACTATACTGCTTATATTTGCTGTTGAATTTTGCGTGGACAGAGACAAGAAGATAAATTAATGGCGTATTTTCAAAAATATCATTTAAATATTCTCATGTATTTACATGGATAATATCTGAACTTTACATTTTAAATTTATGCTACTTAAATCTTTTATATCAGATAAAAATATGCCTCTATTTTGATTTTTGAAAAATGAAACATTTCTTTTCATACATATTGGTGAGGTGGTATATACATAAGAATTAAAATTTAAGTGTTAGATATGTGAACACACATGAATTGAGTGGTACATATATATGTAAAACTTACGGGTTTTCCAGGATCAACAAAAGATTGTCAGCAGCACTATGTTGCCAGAAATGACGCCAAAAATTTGACGTGCCAAAATTTATTGGGATGCAATTAGTCTTACAACGCAATTTCACGTGTTAAATAGTAATGCGATTCAAGAGTGTCGCTTATTAATTTCACAGGGATAGTGTAGTATTTGTTTCCACAGAAAAATCTCAAGGTTACTAATTTAGTTAACTTACCTTGAAGTTTATCCGAAAGAAGTTTTTAAGTCCTAAGATTATAGCAAAACGAAGTATTTGGTAATGAAAGAAAGTAGAAAATAGTGGGGAAAATTCGCGAGTTTCTTCATGATTGACGAGGCTTGTACTTATATGATTTAGTGATCGTGGCGATCAGATTTTTTTTCTTAAATGTTTTCCGACGTGATTGTTGTCAATCGGAGACATAGTGCTCCTTATGCCTAAGTCTAGGTTAAAAGAAGCATAGAATCCATGAAGTTGAGGTTTCATCAATCCCCATTATATTTTACATGACTTTTTCGATCCTCTCGAAAGATTACAAAATTCCACTGTAATGTCTTTCCTCTTGGAATTCCATGGTTAACCCTTTGTTTCCACTATGCAACGGTTAGAGATCGTAGTTTCACGAAACATTTTAACATTCTAGTTGGCCATAATAGGAGTGAATAAAGATTATAGGTTAATCAACAACAATCCCTATAAAAACTAAAAGAATAGCCTTAACAGAAAAAAAAATACATAAAAACTTCAATAAATCCACTTCTCCCTACATCACAGAGACACGAAGAAAAGTTTAGCCGCTCATGGTTGAGAAAATCATAGTGAAAAACACAATGTGGGAATCCAGTGCAAGCAAAAAAGATATGAAAATCTACAAGAAATTATTTTCTCTGCAAAGTTAGCACATTTCTCTCTCATAGAAACTCTCACAACTCACAAAGCAAAGAAAAAACTTTTCATATCAGGTTTCCACCAAAGAAGGAAGACAACCTTCGAGAGAGCCCTCAAAATCTCTAATAAACTCTCTTCCTTTAGCCTTCAAGTCCTCTCTGATGCAAAACTCCTTCTTAGAAGACCTAAGAAGTGATATTATAGCAAGAATCACAACTTGGGCAATTTTTTCACTTAATTTTTTCATTCAAACTTGTTCGTATTCAACTCTTGCATCCTGCACAAAAAAAAAAAAAAAAAAAAAAAAAAATTTCTCAANAAAAAAAAAAAAAAAAAAAAAAAAAAAAAAAAAAAAAAAAAAAAAACATTTCTCAAGCATAAATTTCGTGACAATTAAATATGAAAAACATGTAAAATACCGAAAAAATAGCAAATTACGTAAAATTGGCACTCATCGTATTGTAAATCCGTAGTCGGCATAAACAAATAACCGCACGTAATATTTTCTCCCCAGAAAAAAAGACATTATTTTCTTCCTCAGCGAACCATTGCTCATAATTTTTAAGTCTAGAGAAAGTAAAATTTTAACTAAGATGGCCGGAAAAATTCACTAAAAACCCAGCATAATTTTGAAGTGCGGTATTTCTTGTATTTATATGTACATGAAGATGGATGAATGTTCTCTACGGATGCATACTCTATGATCATGTTTTTATTAAGATTGTGCATGAAGTGTTAGGACATGTTAAGCACAGTAATAATAAATCTGATAAGAGTTATGTTCACTAACATAATTATCCATTAAAGAAAATCCAATCATACAAAATCCTAAGTATCATTACTAGTATATCTATTTAAATTATGATTTAAAGGTATCAATTTTAGCCACAAGTTTATTCATATAGTTCAAATTTTTGTAGAAATATAAATATTAATCATAATCTTTTTATAAACTATTTATTAAATATCTATTAGATAATGAGACATGCATTAATATTATAAATTATTCTTTTCTTTCCTCGAATTCTTGCAGTTTATTTGAAAATATTTTATTTATTCACTAGATTTAATAAAACTTGAATGAGCGAATCGAAAAGAAGTTGATTATATTTTATAATTCGCTAGCCTGAGCTTTGTTGTTGTTGTTGTTGTTGTTGTTGTTGTTGTGTAGCCGGAGCATGAATTCATCAGATATTTTTTCTTGCTATTGCACATCATGCATATTAACATGCACTTTATTTGTTGAAAGACACCAAGAAATACTTAATCTCGAATGAAATCTTTCCTTTTTATGTTGTCAGGAACTAATATGGGAAATAACACAATGGTACAGGTTAAATTTGTAAAAATTTAGATAGTCATTGACATTTCTGATGTGCAATAACTGCCACAATAAGCTGAGCAGCCCACTATATAAGGAATTGATGGATTGTGGAGGGATGCATTTATTCTGAATAATATCTCAACTAGCATTAGGGGTGAATAAGATGAGCATGATTTAGATGAAGCAAATAATGCCACCATATTCAAAAAATTATTATAGCTAGCATGTCGGAAGAAAGTAACAATGAAAATAGCTTCGCTCAAGTTGCTAAATTAGAGAATAGATTTCAGAGAGAAATGCAGACAATGCGATCTATATTGTGATAATTAACTCATCAGATCAGATGAATTATCCACCACATGTGGATCAAATTTGGTATGTTTTCGATTTATTTAGGATTTTTTACAATAACAAAAATAACAAATTGTATAATTTTAAGTTGCAAGGTTGCAACGATAACTCCTTAGAATTTATGATCCTACATTTTGTATTTCCCAACTACAACAGGCTAGGGTGGTTTGTATCATTTATCTAACTTTGTATGCATGATAATTTGAGAAAATGTCCTTATTAAACTCATGCCCTAAAATTTTGTGATTTAGGAATAGTCACATATATGTTTGTGTGTGTGTGTGTCAATTGTTTCATTTGTAATCCAAAATTTTGAATTCCAAAATGCCCTTTGGGTCATGCCTAAGGAATAGATCATTGGTCAAACAAGTGGAATGAATGAGAGTGGAGGAAGGAGAGTGAGAGAGAACAATTAACAAATAACACTAATTCTCTTGTAATAGGTTCAATCGTCTATCCTGAAGAGATGACTTCCCTATTTATAGATCATAGGGGGTGTCTAGTAAATTATATGTTTGTTCCTTACTTAATAGGTATGTTATAAGTGATTTATGAGTCAATATATTTTTACATATTTGCAACTGCCTCAAGTATCTTTCGACAATGATAATCGTTGTTTGCACCGTTTCGCATTTATAACTATTATTGACACTATTTCATATTCGTAAATGTTTGACTTAGTCACTTTATCATCACTCGGTCGTCTAAAAGTCTATCGGCCGACTCATAGATCTTCAATCAGTTTTTTTTAGGGAACTCTTTGAGGATACCCCATATCCTCATGAAGAGTTTATTTCATTAGGCAGATGGTGCATCATCATAATTTTATGGTCAGCCTTTCTTCAGATGAGAAATCTTCTTAGAAGGTTGAGAGGGAGTTTTTTAATAGTCATTAATCTCCTTTGTAAGTGACCTAACATCAATTGAGTTATCATGGGTCCAGGTGTGTGGCGTTCCTTGGTTTGATTATACTTTTGTCATGCCATCTCATGATATGATAGAATAAAGCGATGGTTGGTGGTTCAGCCTTCGGTCATGGTATTGCAGTTCTTTGATATCCTTTTAGTGTTGAATTTTCTTAAGATTCATGTATTCAGATTTTTTTATGTACACAGCAAAATAGTTTTCCTATGAAATCTTGGCATCTATAATCATATGATATCCTAATTGCAATGATTATTGATGTGTCATCAAGAAATTTTTTTCATTGATCATGAATCTCAATGAATTTTGAGCAAGAAATATTTCAAATTAATGTTCAAGATCAATCAAGCTTCAAGCATCACAAGAGAACAAACCCAATGACATTGAAAATAGCCTCATGCAAGTCCAAATTAACTTGGATTAAACACCCAAAGTACACTTCAAAGCTTTGGTGTACTAAAACACCAAAGCTTTTTTATATATATTTCAAGAAAGCATTGGCGTATTAATTAGAATGTCAAGTGATATTAAAATTTTACATTGCTTCTAATCAAATCGTGCAGCTCGAAGAAAGGAATCCAACATGTTTGATGCATGATAAAAGATTCATGGAGTGGAGTGGTTAGTTAGCCTCTTAGTATTGAACGAAAGCCCAACAAACACATATTTAATTGAAGTCAGGTGATACACATAAGTTTTTTTTATGTGGAAAACCTGAAACTAAGCCCACACAAAACGATCCGCTATAAGTTGATGAATACACGATCATACCCTTAGTTAAATAATTCCTCAAAGTATAATGATTGTATTCAGAAGGATTCATTATAACAGTTGTGAACGGTTGCAGTTGAGAGTATTTATCGGGACTTTGATCCACCATCTTTGTGATGCAATGTTGCATGTTGTACATGATGATGTTCTTCTTCGCAAGATGCATCATGACTTTGTGACATTGTTCTTCACTCTGCATGGTGCTTCATTACTCTGTACAGTACCTCATGACTTTGCAATGAGCTTTGTTGTAACTAACAGAGAGCAGCCAATGGTGGTTGATGGTGGTTGTCGATGATGGTCGGTGACTGTACGAGTGAGAAGCGTTCACCTGGTATTCGGTCCGGAACGTCCCTGAATTTTAGCTTCATCTTTGTAAACCAGCTTCAAGTCCAGTTCTTCGTCTAGTTCAAAGCCTAGGTCCCCTTTTATGAGGGGGCATGACCTATTGTTATAATATAGAAGTGTTTCCCTACAAATAAGGAAGAAATTTGAACCACTCAATCAGACAACCTAGAGAGATTTTCATGATTGAACAACATTTTGTGGACATTTAAATGCTTTCATTATATTGTAGTTGAGTAATATTGGGGTCAGTAGATTCATCTCAATGATACACTCAATTTGACTATAAGATTGTCAGATTCAGAATCTGTTTAAATCCTAATTAGCGACTCAAAACTTTCAGAAGTCAATAAATGACGCGATTTATGCTTGATTTAACTCCAATTAGGCTGGTTTTTTTGTGTAAATGTATTCGTCTCATCGAGTTGATTAACTTGATTTTAAGTTTACAACAATCAAAGTTTTGGATGATGTCTATTTTGATTTTGAATATTTGAAACTTAAAAAATCTTCGAGATTCATGTCAAAGGACAAAAAATTGTTGATATGTCAAATCCCAAGATCATTTAATTCTCAGATCCTTAAGGCAATGTTAAAACAATAATTTATAATAAATAGAATCAATGTGAACCGTCTGATGGACTATTTTGAGAGTGAACAAATTTATTGAAATGCTCTTCTAAAAATTTATAAATAGTCTCCCATTCATTACTTGGGGGAAAATGAGAAGAGAAGCATGAGGTGACAACTAAATCATCACTTTTGAACAAAAGTTTAAAACAAACAATCTTCCTTCAATCATTAATCACCACCACCAGCTGTTGTTACCTCGAAATGACAAATATAAGCCTTACAACTAATTACGACCGTTGTAGCAACTAATTATAAAAGTTGTTGTCCCAAGTACCCCTATCAATTTAAATTATTTCAAAGAAGTTGTGATTTTGACATAAATTTGTAATATGATCTTCCTCAATTAAGAGAAAAGTGGACCCATGTATTTTTAATTTCTTTCTGTATTACTTTGAGTGAGCAAGATCCTGTGATTTCTTTCATTATCTCAGTCTTTTCACATTAAAAATTTTGTTGTCACCTTCCACAATTTTTCTTTTATATGTCTGTGTGTGTTGAATTTTCTTACAATGCTAAAACATTAAATTATCATTCTACTGTCATGAATTTCTGAGCAACCAACTATTAAAAAATAAAATTTATACATTAAAGTTTATGCAATTTATGTTTAGTTGTGGATTGAATTGCTTAATTAAGCTGATTCTATACTAAACATCAACATAATCATTGGGTTAAAAGAAAAACGAAAGTCAGCATTGTAACAAAGCTAAAGACCTAAAGTTGATAGCAGTTTGAGCTTAAAATGTGAACCATCATTTTAAGAGCTTAGTTGGAAGGTTAAGGTATTAATTATACATAATAAATTCTTTTATAGAATGCAATGATATGACAAACCATATAAATTAAAAAAAAAATAACAAAAGAAATCAACTTTTTCACAAAACAAAGCTGTCACTAGAGTTGTAAGTGAACCAATGCACTCAATGAGCAAATAGAGCTCGTAAGCAAACTCAAATAAACACACATGTTAAATGATACAATGCGCTAGAGTTGTAAATTCAAATATATAAATATTTCTTAAAAACACATGTTAAATGAAAACCAAATCAAACGTAATTGACATCATTTATTTGTACTCACAAACAAACTCAACTTGTTCAAATAATAAATAGTTAAATACTCCGTGGAAAAGCTTCATGTAGTTCTATTGTATTATATATGGTATATTATTTAAATAAAATTTAATTAATTTTTTATATTTAATAATAATATAACTTTAATTTAATATAAATATGCATATTAATTAAATATATTTTTTCTTCTATTTCAATGATATTATTACTTATTATTTCATTAAAATAAAGTTTATTTGTAACTTAAATAATTTTATTTTTTTTAATATATATATGTGTATGTATGTATGTATGTATGTATGCATAATGTTTTATGAATATATTCTAAAATACTTTTCAATATTTTGAGTATTCTAAAAAATATTCTTATTATATTACAACTTACTAAACATATTTTATTTAAATAAATAATAATAATGATGATATAACAAAATAACAAAATAAAAAGAAGAAATAAAAAATAAAAAATAAAAGTGATCCCAAATGACCCATTATTTAGCTGGTGTAAATTGGTTAAATATTGATTTGAAACTTATTTGGTTGCTTTCTTTATTTATATTTCTTAAATCCTTGGTTAAAAATAATATATATAATACTAAATACTCACTCAAAATTTTAGCTAACTTATCAATTTGAAACGCAATATTTTTATTTAATTTCTTTCAATTGATGACTAGAGGTGGGTTTGAGTCAGCTTGTGCGTTTCAGGATAAACTGTTTATTCTGAAACATGACCCGCTGGGTTCGGTCCGCGGCCCGCATTTAATGTAAAAATCAAAACAATGTTTCAAATAAATCGACAAAACGCGCGAACCAAACGGTCCCACACTTATAAGCTGCCCCAAACAGGCGCTATTTCTCATCGCTTCTTTTTTAGCTAATTATTTGAATGTGGTGAAAATAAAACTCTAATTTGAAGCAGTCACAATACAACAAAATTATCAAAGTATCATTACCAACCACAAAATTAAATACCTTGAGGGCACAAATCATATAAGATTACAACCATGATATAAAAAACATTCAGCTATAAATATAATTTTTTGGGGGATTTAAAAAAAAAAAACTGGATTTTTTTTTTTTTTTTTTTATTGGCAGAAATATTAATCCATTACGAGCAATGAAGGATATATAAGAATTGCAAGCTGTTAAAATTTTCTTAACAAACTGCATAGAAATTCGGCTAATTAACTGATAACAATTGCATTTTAGCAATCCAGCCACGGTTAAAAGCGTTCCTACTCATCATCCGTCCGAGAAGTTCGGAAGCCACCACTTAAAACGTACCTAATCATCATCCTCCGAGAAGTTCGGAAGTCATCTTCCTCCTCTAAAACCAACGAAACAAAACTGCTACTCTAATCGTCATCTTCCTCCTCAAAGTTTGAATATTCCGATAAGACCTCATCCGCCTCATCTTCCGATCCTTCTGATGCGCTCTCAACATACACAACTCTGGTTCTGTTCTCCCTCTTCGGCCTTGCCCTCGCAACAAAATCCTCAACCTGTGCTTCAGCAGAAGCTCCGGAAGAAGAATCCTGACTCCCACTTCCGCTGGTTTCAGACTTGTTCAGCAACGAGCCACTCTTCTTGTTGAAGGGAGATGGCCTGATCTTCCTCACCTTCTTCTCCGGAGAGTTGACAGCATTTGTTGCAGGCGGCAACAGTTCAGAAATAAGCTTCTGGCTCAACAATGATTTGTTCTGTGCATCTCCTTTCTTCCGTACCGTTATGGCTTTGGTTTTTGTCGCGTTTGCTGCCGGCATTCTTCCTCCACCACCTCCTTTCTTACCTCTCGGGGCTTTGCCGTTCTCGAAGTCTTCATCATCAGTATCTTCTTCATCTAAATCCACTTTGAGGGGCTTCTTTGCAGCTCCAGCCCTCTTTTTTGGTGCTTTAGCTGCTGCAACCTCTACCACAGTTTCAGTCTCCATGGCTGTTAAAAAAACAAGCTATTTAACAGTCTTCCAGTAATTTGAGACGTTAAATACATATTTTATGTAAAGATAAGATATAAAATACATAAGATTTGAGTGGTATTTATGTGAATCTTCAAAAATAGTTGAAGCATCATACCACTCGTTTCAGGGGAGGAATCAAGATTGTAAGCAGCCAATCTGTCTTTAAGAGCAATCACCGCTTCATCTTCATCACTTTCAACAGAAACAGTCTAAAAAGACATGAAATGTGAAATTTTTAGCTCATAGAGGAAGTGGACAATAAACCATAGCAAAGAGAATAAAATTATTTTTAGGAACTCGCCTTTGCTGTAGATTTCTGTTGGCGCCCCTTAGGTTTAGGCTTAGTTACCTCTTGAACATCTTCTGCAAAGAAAATACTCCATTGCTAAAAAGATGAACCAGGAAAAGAACTTGGATAATGCAATACTCTACACAAGAAAAATAAATACCAGAATCAATTGGCATGGATTCAATTGCAGCAGAAGGCTTCGTGTTATTCTTTCTTGGCTTCTTTGGTGCTTTTTTGGCAGCTGCAGCACCACCATTACCTGCCTTTTCCTTGTTTTTTTTCCTAGTTACCTCCGCTTCAGCATCCTGTTTTTCTAATTCCTGATCAAGAGATGGATGTGTAGGAAATATCATTCAATTAATGTGTAAAAAAAATGCATTAGCTATATAAGATAATAAAAAAGATAGTAATTAAAAGAGACAACTTACATCCAGCTTCTTTTCCAGAGCATCTAAATCTTTGTTCCATAGAGAGCTAGGTGAGCAACTCCTCAACTCCACGACCTCTTTTTCATGTTTCTCCTTTTCTGCGCAAAGTTTCTGAACCTTTTCCAAGGTCAAGGACGCTATAGACATTGATATTAGGTAGTCATAATCACTGGCCTTCACTCCACCTATAACTACTTCTGCCGTCTCCTCGGATTCTTCAGCTTCTTCTGTAACTCCAGCTGTAGCTGCACCAATTCCCTTAGTTTCCTTTGGAAATGGTGTAAAACCCTTCTCTTTCAGCTCAAGGAACAATTCTGCCCCCTTCCTCTTGTTAACTATGATCCGACCTTCAACAACACCAAGAATGAACCTAACTTTGTTGTCCAACTTAAGAAGCTCCAACTCAAGAGTATCCAGCAAAGCTTTCTGTGCAAATTTGGCATAAATTGCTCTTATTTGTATGTGAAATCAAGAAAATAATCATTGGAGGTGTTAACTTATTCAATGCCATCTCACCTTTCTTTTCTCATAATATGTAATCCTCAAATGAAAAAACTCCTCAAGAACTGTGAAGTTGATTAAGAGTTAAGACATGTAGCAGATAAAATGATATATGCCAATAGGAAAAACACTCACTTTGTTCTGGCGTATCATATTTCTTAATGACCCCCTTGTGATCAAAAAGATGCATATTGCTAGTACTGATAGAAGTAGCAAGTTTAAACTTCTTGTCAAGTCCCTCTTGCTTCGCAATTATCATATTCTCCTCTGACAATGTAACCTCAAAATGCACACTAACATCATCGCTATATTCTCTAAAGTCCTGCAAAATTAGCATTGCATAGCAAACCAGGTTGATACACATTAAAACTGAAGTCATTTATCTAAATTACTTTATTTACCTTAATAAATGGCTCCTTAACTTTGTCATTTCCGGTCTCCAATGATTCCAGGAATTCCTTGTAGTCCAGAGTCCATCTTCGAATTGGAAGCTCAGTGATAGCAACAGTGGTGCTATCAATCTCCTCTATGATGCCAGTGACGGTGTAGGTAATGGCGCCAGTTTCCTTCACTGCTGTTTTCTCAATCAGGCCCTGATTATATGAGCAGACAAAGCGTCATTCCAGATATTATTTGCAGAAAATCCCAACCTATTTACATGAAAAGATGTAAAAGATATCATCTTTACCTTGAAACCTCGATACCATGGATTCATAGGCACCATTGGCTCATTATTAAGCAAACGCCTAACATTTTTAACAATATCTCTTGGATTATAATTAGGAATGTAAGAGCTCCAACCAGTACCAATTCCCTCACTTCCATTTACTAAGACCATGGGAATAATTGGTACATACCTAAAGATTATTGTAAGTTCAAATTAGATAATCTGGTTCAAGCTGATGACAAATCAATTGCTGGATGAAATAAAATACCATGTGGGTTCAATTGATTCTCCATCGTCAGTCAAATAGTCCAGAACAAGATCATCTTCCTTGGGAAACAAAAACCTGGTTATGGGTGATAATCTTGTGTAAATATACCTAGCAGAAGCATGGTCCTTGCCTCCCTGAGTTCATTCATATACAACAAAGAAAAAAATATCAGAACTAAAACCATAAACTAAAAGTGGCAAAAACAAAATAACTCAAAACATGTAATAAAGTTTCATACTTGGTGTCGAGTTCCAAATTGACCATTTGGCTGCAGAAGATTGATATTATTGCTTCCTACGAAATCTTGAGCCATTCCAATTATAGTGGTGGCGAGACTTTGTTCACCATGATGGTAAGCTGAATGCTCAGAAACATAACCAGCAAATTGACCAATCTGCAAATATACAGCTTCATAACATGTTTTGATTTGAGTTTGATTGAGCTAGATTTAAATCAGTTTTCTGACCTTTAATTCCTTCACAAAGTTCCTTTTGAAGGAGCAAAATAAAATCTTTCTTTGTCCTGGTTTTAAACCATCAACCATGGACGGAATCGACCGCTGCAAGTCTGCCATGGAGAATAATATCAGCTCCTTGTTGACAAAGTCACTGTAGCTGATGAGTTTTTCATTCTGATCCAGGTGAGTTCCGGGCTGCAGTTATACAAAAGTATAATTTCAGAGCCTGCCAAGGAGAAAAATTTTGATAATGGCGAAGAATTGCTATACTATCTCCTACTTCAAATTGCCGCAACCAATTCTTCCTGGCTTCAATTTTCTTTTTGCTGAATGCAAGTTCTATGGCATCTCCATCTTGTTCATCAGACCATACAAAATCTTTCTTGTGCCTTTGAAGATCTTGGAAGTACTCTTTTCCTTCCTGGGAAGTGCTAGTTCCCAATCCCTGTGACCATTATAATTAGAACAGATTACAAAATATTGAAATTTCTACGATGGCTGGCGCAGTATTGAAGGTGCTTGGAAAAACAAACCTTATAGTACTTTATAGACCATCTGCTTGCATTTCCACGCAAACTTTCTTTCCAAGCTTCATACTCAGGCATAGTGTAGAAAGACGTTACTTTTCCTGTTTTTTTATAAGTTGCCTGAAAAATTAAGAATTAAAATGTAGCAAAAATCATCTTTTTCATACTTCAATTCACAAAATCAGATTTTCTTAGAATCGATGGGCTAACCTTCACGATTGGTGTAATGAACTCAACCAAGAACGAGGGGATTTTGAGAAGAGAAGGCCAAAATGTGTGTATGAAGTTAATCAAGAGTCCCTTAATGTGAGAACCATCGTGATCCTGAAAATGGAAAACAAGAGTGCTCGTTTAGAAATGTTAAACTTTTCACATTTCTACAGAAAAAAAGGCTTAAATTATCAGTTAATTTGGAACCTGATCCGTCATTATCATGAGATGACCATATCTTAAACCCTTTACACTATCATACTGTTTCCCTTGCTGCAAACCCAGAATTTGCTTTATATTCTGGATTTCAGCATTCTCCATTATCTGCTTGTGACTAGCTTCTCGGACATTCAGCAATTTACCTCTTAGTGGAAATACACCATAGTAGTCCCGGCCAACAACTGCAACACCACCCATCTGTTGCAAGTATGGCGCAGATGAGAGAGAGTTTTTTCGGACAAAAACTAGCCTCACATAAAAATGGTTCATAATTTAACTTGGTTTAAGGCTTGTGCAACTTACAGCAAGGGCCTTGGCTGAATCTCCTTCAGTCAAGATTAATGTGCACTTATCGGAATTCTTTCCTCCCGCATCATTAGCATCGTCTAGCTTCGAAATTCCAGTTATTTTCTGCCTTTTGGTCCCATCTGTCTTCTTCAGTTCCTTGTGCTGCTTGAAATCAGCCCATGAAAGGAGATTTTCCACAATTCCTGACTTGGCCACTGCAAACAGAGATATTTGAGTTCATAATCATGCAAGGTAACATTGCAATACAAACTATTACCTTTCTTGAGAAAATCTTGAGAAAGATCGCATTTTGACCCGAAGCTTCCTTGACGAGTGGTCAAAGTCTCTTTTGTTTGGGAATCAAATGCGGGATTATCAATGAGGCAATTCACAAAGACCCAAAGATGGCTTTTCACATTGTGTGGTTTCAGGTTCGCATTCTTGTTCTTTTTGTTCACAATGCTCATCACATGGCTAGCAATTTGGCTGGTGACATACTCAACGTGTGTCCCTCCCTTGATGGTGTTAATGGAATTAACAAAGCTCACCTGAAGAAATGGAAACCAATATAAAATTTTGATCTGTTGATCTTTTGTTACTCGGATAAATAAAACAGGTGTGCAAAGTTCATGAAGCTTTATTTCAAGAAACCTGTTGAAACTGTCCATCACTTAGGCTTATACATATCTCCCACCTATCATTGACTTTCTCCACAATCCTAAATTAAATAATACGTAGTTCAGATATGAGCAAGTTGAGCAGAATCTAGCTGCAGATAAATAACCTTGGATTTATTCAAACCTTGGAAGGGGCTCGGATCTAGATTTTGAAGCAGTTTGGAGGTAAAGGTTAACATAATCACCAAAAGTTTTAACAGGTACTCTTTTCCCGTTCAAATCAACCTTCACAGTCTTACCCAGTGTTCCAGCTAGATCAACAACCCTTTTCTTCATCAGAGCAACCACATCTTCTTCAAGATGGTCCATATTGAACTTCAGCAGGTCTGGCTTGAACGTGACCTTAGTCCAGTTCTCTCCTTCCTTGCATTTGGTGATGGAGGGCTGGGTCTTGGTCCCCATGTTTCCGGAGAACACCTACATTTGAGAAAGCGCTTGTAAGAATTTCATGAGAAACAGTTAGTAACCTAAACCAGTACTTCTGGAGTAAATTTCTTCGAAACAAAGATCAGCAGATTAAGATGTGAACCATCGTCATATCAAAGTACTGGGAAACCATAATAGGAGAATGCCTCAAGAAGATTAATAACATAAACCCTAATCTGCCAGGCCGATGTCTTCAGAAGCAACAAAGAATTCACAAGAATTCGGAAAAAATAAAATACCAACCGAAAATTTTACGAACAGAATCTTGTAATCTAACAACCTCACCTGCTTGTACTTCTTCTGCCTCTTCCCATCCGCAGTCTGGATGATGAACTCGGTGGAGAAAATATTGGTCAGTTTCGCACCGTACCCGTTTCTACCACCAGTGGTCTTCTTCACGTTATCATCGTAGTTGCTGCTAGTGAGGAGGTGTCCAAATATCATCTCCGGCACGTAAACCCCTTCTTCCTGGTGGATCTCCACCGGAACACCATCACCATTGTTGTAGATGCTGATGCAGTTGGCCTCAGCGTCAATATCGACCTTCAGGGAGTCCATAGATGGATCCCTCTGCTTGTTGTCGGCCGCATTAACCAAGATCTCGTCGAAGATCTTGTAGAGACCCGGCACATAGGTCACGGGTCGGTGTACCATCTCTTCATTCTCGTAGACCCACAGAGCCTGTGTATGCTTTTCCACAGAGCCGATGTAGGTATCAGGACGGAGGAGAATGTGCTCGAGTTGCGTCTTCTTCTGGTAAATCTCCTCAATCGTCTTCTTGCCGGCGGCGGCCGTGCCTGCCACGCCGGAGATGGAGTTGTGGGTTGTGCTGGACTGAAGAGGGAGGGGTTTATGGACGGTGGCGGCCATGGCGAGTGGAAAGGGAGACGGAGATTGTGAAGAAGAGGAAGGGCGAAGGAAGCTGGACGGTGTATAGTTCTCGCGAGATTTATAATAAAGGAGATGGGAATGCAAGATTCAAAATTTTGGATTCAAAATTCAAATTTGCGAATGTATCCGTTGGGCTAAAGTTTAATAGGAAGGAGCTTTTAATAAGTGGAAGAAGGTTTTAATTAAAGTTAAAACTTTTAAAATGGTATTTAATTTTCTTAAAAAATTGAAATTCAAAAAATAAATATTAGAATTGAAAAAGTCATCACCTCAGTCATAAAAGAATATTTGCTCTGATTTAAAAAAAATAAAAAAAAATTAAAATATAATAACACTAGGCCATGATAGCCTAATTATTTTTAAAATTAAATTTGCTAAAAATTAAAATTAAATTATTTTTTGTTGTTAAAAATTAAATTTCTATTTATTTCAGTACGTAAAAGTTAAATCCAACCAAATTATGAATCATCGAGGAAAAAAAAACAAGCTAATGATGTGGCATACAACCCTGAATTATTATTATTATTATTTTATTTTCTTCCCTAAAGCAGAGCAGATTTTTTTTCCTGTTTCGAAAAAAAATTTAAGCTTCTTAATTTTATTTCATATGCATGAAGTCATGCAATGCCTGGTGATCTTATATTTGATCTTTGTAACAAACTTAAGAATATTAAGCTTGTTTTTAAAATTTGGGATCGAAATTCTTCTACTACTCTTTCCTCTGCTATTTTAGCCCTTAATTCTAAGCAGAAAGATATCTTACATCAACTAAGAGTTCTCCTATCAATCATGAGTTACTTATCCAAGCATCTTCTACTCAAAATGAGCTTATGGCTATTTATCTTGTGAATATTAATAGATTAAGCAAAGCACTAAGTGCTTATGACTTTCTCATGGAGAAGATGACTTTAATTTTTTTTATTAAAGAACTAAAGTCGAGAATAATTCATGCACTGGTAAATACATCTTTTTAATAACCATTATCTTATTTCACAAGACGATGTTTCTATTAAAGCAGTTTCCTTTTTTTCTATTTTGCTAAATAGTAATTGTTGTGGTGTTCTTATAAAGGCTGATTTTTTTTCTTATTTTGCACCACATTAATGATTCTAAGGTTGCTAATCTTATTCATGATTTCTCTAACATGGATTTCAAGATAGTTTCCTCTTCAATTGGATCAAACAAAGCCCATGTGTATGATGGTTTCACACATAAATATTTTAAGGACATTGGGGATCTTATTGATTCTATTTGTATTGAAGTTAGTAATTATTTTTTTGTTATACTAGGCTCTCAAAGAGAGTTGTTATTATCATACTAAAAAAAGTCATACCTAGACTCTTAATGACTTTCTATTAATTTCTCATTATAATATTATTTACAAAGTCATATCTAAATTATTGGCTAAAAGACTAAAATTTCTCCTTTCTAGTATCATTCATTCCACATAAGCAGCCATTATTATTGGAAAAGACATAGTAGACAATATAAATTTAGTTAATGAGCTTCCTTTAAGTTTTAAATCTTCTTGCTCTTCTCAGATATTTTGTCCTAAAATTGATTTGAGGAAGGCTTTTTACATGTTAATAGACGTGTTATTTTAGAATGGAAAGCTTGAGCACATTTTTATTAAATAAATTAAATCTTGTGTGGAAGATGTGTATTTATTTAATATCCTAAATAAATAAATAAATTAGGGGCTTCTTCTCTTCCTCTTTTAGTTTAAGTCGTGGATGCCTCATATCTCCTTACTTAATTGTTATAGTTATGAAGCATTCTCCTCCATTATGGAATCATACAACAACAATGCCATTTTTTTAAATTATAATTTCTTTCATTTTATTTATGCAGTTAACTTGTTTTTTTTTTTTTTTGGAAATGTTCATATTTACTCTATCAATGGTCTCAATGCTACTCTCAATACTTTTAACAAGGCAATTAATTTTTGTGTTAATTCTTCTAAAACATTCATTTATTTTTCTAACATTGTGAACCTTGATTATAATAACAAAAATGTGATAACAACAGGCTTCATTATAAGGCATTACCTTGAGACTACCTCAAAGTAGTTATCAAAGCCAACACATCCAATGTTATGGATTGCCATTAAATATTTGGTAAATGCACTCTTATGTTTTAGGTTAGAAACAAAAGCTTCTATCTGTTGTTATCAAATTTAACTCATTAAATTTTTTATTTGGATGTATCTTTATTATTGATTTAAATCTACCAATATCCACAAAGACTTCAGAGGAAGTTCTCATCTATGTTTATCAATTTCTTGCATCATAACTCATCTAATAGGAAACTACTCATTATTACTTAAAGTTCTTCCACTTTTCTTAAGGATTATGATGATCTTGGCCTTCTCAACTTAGGCACTATTAACATTATGGGTAAGCTTAAAATCACTTATAGGCATTGCAGTTCTAACTCTTATATTTCTTATTAATGTATTAATTTTTATTTTTCTCTTTGGTATAACAAAAACTACAAGATATCTACTTTCTAAAAAGACTTCATAAAAGTAGTTTTGAGAATTAAGACTTACTTAACCTTTTATATTACATATAATGATAATTTATTATTCTATTTTGACCCATACATTGATGGCATTTCTATTTAATATAAATTTGGCCCAGCTTCTTTCTTATAGTTTCATCATCTCATTCACACTATGCATTGTAAAGTTATTTCAAATGACAGGTGGACTTTGCTTCTCAACAACTCTGCCACTAATCATTACTCTTAGCTCATTTATAATATCCTTATTATTGATAAACAAAAATCTTATCATTAGCTTGGTTATGATCTTTATGCACACCAACGAGTTTACATTTTTTCATATGACAAATTTTCTATAGTTGAGTGGAATAAATATCCTTTTTAAATGTTATTATATTAAATTTGATTTTATTGTTTCAAAAATCATTCATTTTGGTCTTAAAATAAGAGATAGTCTCACCCTAACTATATTTTATGTTTCTCTTCTAAAGAAACTCACACTTAATTATTTTTTGAATGCACCCACTTGACATTTTTTGAGGGGTTGTATACCCAATGAAATTTTTTTCTCATTGGTGGCAAGATTAGTAAAGCCCTTTATCATGTTTGTGAGGTATGAAGCGAGCAACCCTTCTCCAGTTGGCCAAAGCAAACTTGATTCTGAGCCAGAGCGTTCTAGCCAAGAGTTGATGCGCCATCATAAGGGGGAACCTCCTAATATTAATATAAGTGTCTCTCCTAATCCCCCTCCCCATAGGAATCAGAAAGGCTCCCCACTTGCAATATGAGAGGGCAAATGTGAGCACCAGCTCCGATGATTGACTTGCCTTAATTGACATGAGGATAGTTTGATACCCTAACTCCCCTATTGCGGCTCTATATCCCTCAATTATCATCAAAGTGATTTGGACTTGTGTTTTTGGGAAGGTTATTAATGAGCAAAATCTATCAGGCCTTGGCGGGATGATCTACAGGTATTAATTGATGTTTTTTTAGGCTTCGCTCTTCCGATCAACGACCCTCCTTGAGGCTGAGGAAAAATTATTTGCGGCTAAAGAGAGAGTAAAGTTGGTGGGTGAACAGACAAAGGTGTCTGAATCCAAAATACTCATATTGCCAGAGTTGTTATCGACCACTCCGAGGCAGAACCAAGCCTTAAAGGAGAAGATGGTGATGTTGAAGATGTCTGACAAGTTCTTCGCTGAAATTTCTTTCCACCCTTAGCGGGTGGAACTCCTCGTCGCATAGCTTAGGCAAAGAGTGGGCTTTGACATCAATCGAATGGTAAAAGCAAAGTTGTTCTCCACTGAGTGAACCGATATAGATAAATTGCTACATTACTTTCACACTCGAAGAATGGAGAAGAAGAGGGCAGTGGTGTGGACGATGGAGTGTCTTCAAATGTATAACTCGCCTTCAGCTTCATATGTAATTTAGAAAAAAAAATTCTTTTTGAACTCTTGTAAAGAAATGTAGAAAATTATTTGTAAAACTTTCAATCATAAAATAATTTAAAACTATTGGTCAATTTTTACCTTCATTTTTTGAACTTTACATTTACCGTATATTTTTATTTCTCTTGATATAAATATTTGATTGTGATGATTGATGGGTTGACAACCTCTTAAGAACTTTTTGCTTAGTTTATTGAGTTGACAACTAACTCAAATTTTACACCTCCCATTTCTCAGTTGCTTGGTTTGGTCACGTTTTGGACATTTCACACCTTATGCTAAACAAATTAAGTGGATCTTGTAGCAGTTTTCAAGGAGATAACCAACGAGATTTGTTATTGGGGTGGTTCGTATGCTATCCACCATGAATCTCATTTTTTTGAGGTAGGAAATCACCACCAAAGCTTAATTCACTTTGAGCTAGGAGATAGGTTTTTATGATGCATGGATGTTGTGAGGTGGTCCTTGTACGTTTTGCAGATCTAATTTTAATAGTCGTTGTCTATCATTTTTATATATATATTTTTTGATTTATTATTTATTTATCATTGTAAATTTTGAAAAAAATTCACCCCTCAAACGTAGTGTGTCCTTTTTAGTATTACAAGTCATGTGAAATCACCGTTGGTGAGTTGTTTTAAGTTCCCCAAAATGTCATTCACATTTTATTTATAATTTTACGGAACTTCCCAAGTTCTCTGAATTTCGATCAGACTTGGATTATGTGCATGATCAGAAAATTTTTACATAACCATTTTTATGAACTTCACAAGAAATACAATGTTTGGAACGATAATGCATTCTCATTACCGAGTCAGGTGCTAGTCAAGATATTGGACTTGACTCACTACGTGGTGTGCTCTATCGATCGCTTGATTATTCAAGTGTATTTATGAGTCTTCGAGATGAGCTTTAATCAAGCTGTGAGGATTGTGTCTCGATTCTTGTCTTTCTCCATTGGTGGTTCTCATTAGTGGATGGCGATTAACTGAATCAGTTCTGAATGATGCAAGGGAGGAGTTGTATTATTTTGTTTATATGCGACTATTAGCTAGTTCCACAACTTGTGTATCTTCTTTGGTCGCTACAGACCCAAAGCATACCAAAGTAGTCCTTCCTTTAGCTTTAGAGTTAGGGCGATATGAGCTAGTACGGGGGCCCAACACTTCCAAAATTTCATTTAGAAGAATGTGTGATGAATGAGTAAATACTTGCATTTTGTCCCTATTAGATATGCAGAAAATCCTTCAAATTTTTTGAGGCTTTTAGGCGCTAGCAAATTGTGCCACAAACATTTACTTGAAATCAGCAAGGATAAAAGTGCTCCTCGCAGTAATTTATTGAAGCACCAAGGGCCGACTCTCTTTGCGTTGTAACGAAGAGATGACATTTCACGCTTCAATGATCCTAAACAGACACATCCGACTCAAATGAGGCTACTTGGTTGATCAAACCGGCCATTTCCTTATAGGATTATTGTGTCAGGATTTTGAACCTCTATGAGGGCTCGAGCTAGAGAATTGTTGAGAGAACAAAATATTTTTCTAGAAAATTATTTGAAATAGATGTCAAGTATGCTACATGTAATGTGGATGTATGCAAGAGAACCCTAACACTCTTATCCACGACATAGTGGTTTAGGGTTTAACTTTTCATTGTAAGGCGCCAGGTTCGAATTGATCAAATTACTTATTGGGCTAAGATTTTCAAATATAAACATGACTGCATTATGAAGTAAAGTGAATTTTACCAATAATTAACCAAATGTAAACTTAACCACTCAAGTATTTAACTAAAGTTGAATTCAAGTACAAATTGATTTTACTAGCAAAGTGGAAAATGGAAACTTAGAAACAAATAATTGTCAATATGCATGTCATTAATGTGGTTGCACGATTCTCGATGAGATTGAATAGTTCACACAAAGAAAGAAGAAGAAGCACTAAAATTTATCATTGCAATAGTCGACCGAATTTTAGGATGACCGAGCGAACCACTGATTGAACCAAAAAATACGGCATGCATACGTTCACGATTGATCGATGAAGATTAACAACCTTCCAAGAGAATTTTTTTTTTTGAACAGGCTCTTCTACTGAAGGAAGGGTGTCCGTTATAGTACGATAAATACTCTTTGTCTAACGGAACAATCCTACACGAAGACAATGAGCCCTCACAATGAACTTCTTCTGAAGAGGTTACCAGAATTCATCCAGCTGGTTGTTACTCTCGGCAGACTGAATAAATACAAGGTGATCAGACCAGACAGTTACGAATGCAAAACGACGCCACATACGATTACATACATGAAACGGTGCTAACAGTAATTACATGGTCAAATTGTGTTTACGTTAGTCGCAAATATGTAAATGTATAATGATTCATAAATGATTATAATGTTTCTATTAAATAGAGACAATCATGTAATTTACTATATCATTCCTATGACTTATGAATAGGAGGATCATTTTCATAAACGGGGATACTTGAAAATTTCTACAAAAACTAAAGTGTTACTCGAGCTTACTCTTCTTCTACTCCCCTTCCTTTCACTTGCCCAATGCTCTATCCACATGACAATCGGAGATTCAACACAATCAAACACATCTCATTTCATGACTATGAAACACAATCAAACACATCTCATTTCATGACTATGAAGAGAAAATATACTAGCTATTATTTAAAAACAAAAATTTTCAATTAGATTCTAAAAAAAATTATTTAATTACTAATTAATTTTAGGAATCTTGAATATCCATTAAAATCATTCATTCTACGTAGTTATGGAGCTCAGCTTCAACTAATGCTTGACTTAAATTTTGCCCAGTTTATTTGGAAATGTATATTTTTTTACTTTCATTTTCTAAATGTTAAAAAAGTGATATTTTTAAAATGAAATAATATAAAAGATAAAATTTAAAGTTTACATATTTAAATATATAGGAATTAGGAGTGATATGTCATTAACAAATTCTCATCATCCAACACGACGAGTCTCGAGATAATATTTTGAGCAAGAAATGTTCAAATATTGATAAAAAGTCGTTAAGAGCATCAATTTCAACAAGCTTATAGTCAAACTGACCAGCTCGATGAGATAGATCGAATGATATCAAAATTAGTCTAATCCAAGTCAAATCAAGTTCATATAAAGTTATTAAACCACTCTTGAAGGTTTTTCAGATATATTTAGAAGGTTGAACAAATATTGAAGCTAGCAAGCCTATAGTCGAATAGAGTGTCTCGACAAGACGAATCCAACGAGCTCAAGATTGTTCAATTCCGACATCATTAAGACACTCAAATGTCCATTGAAAGTCGTCTGATTGAGGGAAGCTCTCTGAACTGTCTGATCAAAGTAGATTATATATTTTGTGTTAATTGAATAAAAAACACTATAAATAGAGTCTCACCCCTCTCATGAGTGGGGAGCTTTAGCCTTGAGAGAGAGCTTGAAGCTTTGATAATGAGTTGAAGTCCAACACCATCCTTGCCAGTGTCGATTGTTGCCAACAGTCGTCGATCCCCACCAAAAGCCATCGACCACCGTTGATCGTTGTTGACCAGCGTCTATCGCCGCCGACCATTGCCAATTGTTGTTGACCACCGCAGATCGTCGTCAACCACCACCAATCGTCATCGACACTCGTCGATCATCGTCGGCTATTATCTATTGTCGTCGATAACCACCAACCGCCGTCAATCGCCACCAGTCGTCATCAACTAGCACCAACCAAACATTGTAAGTCAACATTGTAACTTGAAAAATTTAGTAACCCTTTCCCTTATGTGGGACCAAAGGTTGCTGTAATCATCAATATATAGTATTTTTTACAACTGGGCCAGACCCCGTGTTTTATTTCTCTTTACAGGTCTTTCCACGTAAGAACTTGGGCGGCGTAGTTGTAGTTTAATAAAACGCGGGCCTCGGGGTCGCAGCAGGTTCGAGGCCCACATTTTTCCTTTTTTTTCACTTACGCGCTTGCCCCTTGGGTTCGACCCTATGTTCGTCGTCTGCCCTTACCTTCCTTGCGGAGCTCTCACTTCCTTTGCCCTAACCTGTCGTTTTGGACGCCTTCTTCCTCCGATATCCCCTTTTCCTATATTTTCTTGGTCCTTTTGCACCTAATCTTTGAGATCTTTTGGTTTCTCGTGGATTTGCACCGTTTGATTGTTCTTGATGCTTTGATTCCTTCTTGTTTATATTGGATTTTCTTTATGATTTTGGGCCTGAATTTCATATCTGTTTGAAGAATTTGAGAAGCTCGTGGTGTTGTTGTTTCTGTTAGTTGTAACTATGAGCTGAAGAAGAGGCCTTATGGGGGTGAATTTCGTCTGTGCTGTTTCTGTTAATTATTTACTTCAAAGTTCGCGTGTTGTTGGTCTTGGTGCTTCTGTTTGCTGTGAATTTAAACAGAAGAATAGGCCTTATGAGGGAGTGGATTTCACCTGTGATGTTCCGGTTTGGTGTTGGTGCTTCTTTTTGTTGTGAATTTGAGCAGAAGTAGAAACATTATTTTTTTGTTT
>JXCR01005156.1:139013-150072 GCA_002079205.1 Phalaenopsis hybrid cultivar
GGGGGGGGGGGGGGGGGATTTCGACTGTGGTGTTTTTGTTTCTCAAGTATTTGAGAGGTGTGGTGGTGTTGGTGTTGGTGCTTTCTTTTGCTGTGAATTTGAGCAGAAGAATAGACAAAATGTTATTGGAGTTGAACACAGTTTTGTGTTCACGACACTCAATTCAACACAAACATCTAAAGAATTTTCTTTCTTTTATGGAGCTGAACAACATTGTTTTTTATCTACATTGTGGGAAAGTTATTTAGCTTTTAATTGTGTTAATAGTAGTAAGAACAAAGATTAAAATGTTGTTAATATTGTTCAAGCAAATGTTGCACTTGATGTGAATGCAAATGTTGTTGGAGTACAAACGCTAATATTAATGAAAAACATGATAACACCTTTGGAAGAAAAATAATGACACCATTTATGAGACAATTAAGTTGATGCAGCTGCTTCAAATAGAGTCTTATTTAATATATAAGATAATATTAGAATACATTTCAACACTTGAGCCTATTTCACACCAGCTCCCAAAAGAAACAGAACCCAACCGCATTCAATGACGAATTGGTCCCATAAAATAAAGATTTTTATATATGGAATAACTTTTTTTGCAAGAAAAAACCTGAACAAGGCATCAGGGGCATTATTGGTAATCCACACCGCCTTCAAACCGTTCGGCGGCCCAGCGAAGACTTAAAACCAAAGCGCCTCACACACAGCACACCATCTTTCCTCCAAAACCAGAGGCGGTAGCCGTTCTCCGCGCCTCTTTATCCCCTTTCTTCCAGCTCTGAAACCAGAGAGAGAGAGAGAGAGACCTTTACGATGAACGGGTCAATCGTAGACGACGATCTCATTGAGTTCAACTATGAGGCAAGTGATTCGGAGAGCATTACAACCGAATCGACGGCAATGAGGGCATTTGAAGACGGGGCGCTTCTTCATCTTGATGAAGGGGACGATGAGCACATCAATTTGAAGCATAATTTCTTGATTTCAATCGGGCGGCTGGCGGAATGCTGTTCCGTTGTGGAAATTAGGAGGGTGATGCATTGCTCTTCTGCCATGGGTAGGGCGCAGCTCGGGGCATTCGGGCTGTACGTGAGAGCGTTGGCGGAGAAGAATGGTGGGAATGCTAATCTGAATCTGGGGTGGTATGGTACTTCCGCAGAGGGGGTTCGTAAGATTATGAGGAATGGGTTTGGTTCCGATGGAGTGCCGATGGGCGGGACATTTGGTTTCGGGATATGCATTTATGGAGGGTCCTCTGCGGCGAATTGGTATGCATTTTTATCGCCTGTTTTATGCTTATATTATCTGAAATCTTTGTTTTCTTTCGATAAGTACTGTAGAGGTTGTTGCTCCACTGCAATTCTTTAAAGAATTTTGTTCTTTTATCTAGAGATTAGTATGGGCGAGAGCCTGAGAGGTATAGGTGTTTGCGTATTTGCATTTTAAAATTGGCTGATTTGAATGCACACCACACTTTTTTTTTTTTTTTTTTTTTTTTAAACATCCAGCACCTAAATTTTNTCCAACACCTAAATTTTGATACTTATATAATTCATAATTTTCTTACATCATATCAAAAATGTTACTGATATTAATTTTTTTGAAGAAAAATGCTTTTTTTGTGATTATGAAAACTTAAGTCTTTCTAACTAAATATCAAAGTTCAAGGGTTGTTAGTACATAATAATTATGTTGTAGGGACTTAAATCACACTTTAAAACTCTATTGAAAATATCAAGTTTTGTTATAATGCCAAAAATAAAGAAATTATATCCAGATGTGTGAATAGTCGAATTAATAAGGTTCTTAATGCTCCTGAAAATGCCCAAGTTTCCATTTTTTTTTTAATGGAATGAGACATGTTCTTACAATTTTAATCTTCTTGGTGATTGTAAAGGAGGTTCTCCATCCCTTTCTTTTTGAGTGACAAGAATGGTATTCCGTGCATTCAAAATTTTAAACATTGTTTGTTGTTTGCTTAACTTACTAAACAGATTCAATTGCAGCTCAGCTTTCTGCATATTTTTAAATGCTCATACTATTATTATGGAGTAAAGTGTCATGATAGTCCTCTACTTTTTACTTGTGGCCATCAGAGTCTATGAAAGTTTCAAATTTGTCTCAAAACTCTCTCAATATAGTCTGAAATAGTTTCCAAAAGGACTATTTTAGCCCGTATTAAAAGATTGTGGCGACCAAATTAACACTTTTATAGACTCTGGCAGATGAAGCGTTTGGGCACCATTTTGATACTTTTCTCTGTTATTATGATTAAATACAGAAATGCTTGCATTGATTTGTCTTTCTTATTTGACAGTGTTGCATCGTCTGTTGCTGATGTAAATGGATTTAGGCACCTTATTATCTGTCGAGTGATATTGGGAAAGATAGAAGAGTTTCTTCCTGGTAAAAAACCATTTGGACTAATTTCAGATGAATTTGATTCTGGCGTGGATAATCAGAAATTTCCCCAGAGGTACATCGTGCGGTTTTCTGATGCTAAAACTCGTGTGCTGCCATTGTATGTACTGACCGTCCAATTGGAGAACACCCAATCCAAAGGTTTGTTTTTTTGCTCTCATAAACTCTTTCATTGATTGAAAATTTTAAATATAAGTTTGAGGGTTATATTTGAAATCCAGTGTTCTTGAATTGTTAATATTTTCCTCTTGCATATTCAGGGAGCTTGAAGGAAATTGTAGGAAGGCCACACTCACCATGGATATCTTTCAGCAAGCTGATCTATACTCTTTCTAAGTGTTTATCTTCCTCAAAGATTTGCTTGATTAAAAGGTTCCACGTCAAATATATGGTAATTAATTGAACTAATATAACTTGGGCTATCTTTTGACTACTTTTTCCTCCTGCTTTTGCGTTTTTGTCCTATTAATATCTGCATGTGATTTTTTTTTTTTTAATTTTCTTTCTCATTTTATAAAAAGCATATGATTTGTGTATCTGCAGGAAAGGAGAATTTCTCGTATCCAACTGGTAACTCAACTTAGGCAAACAGTTGGAGATGAATTACTAGTCTCAGTTATTAGAAAGTTTCATGAAAGGTATGAGTTCCTATCCAACTAATTCTACTTTGTCACAGTTGGTGTATTCAAATCTGTTGCACTTATAAATTTCACTTAATGTTCATTAGTTGTTTACTGTTGCAAAATTGCTTTGAAAGGTTTCTGTTGCTTCATAAAATGACAATGGATTTCATGATTGCTTTATACCTTAATGAACTGATTTATGTGCAAACATTGTTGGAGAGAAGATAATTTTTATTTATGGTACTTTGCATAATGATATTTAGATATTGATTATACAACTTCTATTTATTAGGTGGATTTCTGCTTCCCCTAACAAGGGCCTTTTATGTCGTTTAGTATATCTAGGCTTTAGCTTTTATTTCATTCATTTTTGAATTAAAGTATATGTTTTAAACAAATTTACAAATTGTTTGAAAGCAATAAATATTCCTCATAGATGGTTTCATATTTGGCTTTGTCTCAAATATGCTCTCCATTTCTATTGAGACTTTATGTTGTGTTCATTGGTGCAGACGCTATTTACTTGTCAAAGTTACTTTTTTCTGCTGTCGTAACTGGTCAAGTTCTTGTAGACTAAGGCTAATGTTTGCTATTTTTTCTGCTTCTTGAAGGAATCGTGAGAATAAGATATATTCTTTACAAAGGCACTAACAAATAGAACAGACATTTGGACATAGGACGGCTACAACAATCAGAATTTTTCATCACCTGCCTCTCCAGACATTAACTGCAGTTTTCTTTTTTTTCTTTTGTGTGATGTGCGTACAGTTGATTAACACAGTATTGATGATACTGAAATTGATCTGTATTTTGTTTTTCAATAGATGTTCATTGTAGGGTCGGATAAAAAATGTGTGGATTCGAAGTTTTCATTGTGTTGTTTTGTTTTGGGAAACATAGGATCACCTATGCAAAATCATTTATGTACAGTTCTTTTGAATTTCGTTAATTCTTTGTTCTCAATGCATGAAAATGCTTATATTATTATAGCCTTAGCAATATTGTGATTGGGGCATTTAAATGCATACCACCAAATTCCTATGCATTTACATGTCTTACACCTATAGTTTGTTTTTTATATTTATACCATCAAAATCTTTCGCATCACATCAAAAGTAACACTATGTTTTATGTTTAGCGAGTGAGATACACTTTTTCGTGCACAGAGGTTTCATGCATTTAAAAGATATAAATTTAAGTGATAATGTTTACACCACAGCTGTCAGCATAAATCTCAAAGCATTTAGACGACCCAGATGACAGCAGACAACCAAAGCTTCTTGCCATACACTATTGCACGGATGATGTTTCTTACCAAAGCTTCTTACCAAAGCAGACAACCAAAGCATTTAGCGAGTGTGTTTACAAAGATCAATTTAGAATCCAACAGATAGATTACGTAAATACATAGGAATTGATGGATATGTATGTAAATATTGCATTCTAATAAAAATTATATTAAAAACATTTCATAAAAATAAATAAATTTCACGGATGAAATTTTGAAAGGAGTTTATAAGTGGAATAAGATGTGATATACCTTCATATTTAGGGGAAATTCAGCAGATTAGGTTAAAATGAGGCTTTGATGATGTTGAGTAGTTATGGCAAAGAAATCATAAAAATCTACGCAAATTAAGAGAAAACACTAAGATTTAACGAGATTCGACAATTTGCCTATATCCTCGTGAGGGGAGTGACGGTTTTTCTTTCAATTAAGAAAAAGAGAACAAGATACCCTTAGGATTACATACATACATATATATAACCTTGATGTACAATATGTATTTATAAAATAACTCCTACCCCTCCAATTGGACAGATACTTCTGTTTCACTCGACTCGTGAGTATCGCTCCGTTCCTCTCCAACATCTGTCCCTTATCTGGTATATGAGTCATACCTAACAAATGAGATTTTAGAGAGAGAAAGAGAGGGGCGGGGTGTGGGGGTGAGGTTTGCAACAGAAAAATGGGAGAATGTTTGGCTCGATTTGTGGTATTTTATAACTTTCTTGCAAAAAAATTTGGTAGCTTTGCTATAAAAATTGTGGGGCATTTACATATATACCATTATTATAATTAACTAGAAGAACACCATTAGCATTGGTTATGAGATGTATCTTCAGCGAAGAAGAAATAGAAAACAAATTCAAGAAAGTCAAGATAACACACATATACACTGTCTAGAGCATAAAACAAGCACATAAATAGATGACATTACATAAAGACATTGTTCAACTGATGTTAAGATGCTAGAGATGATATCTCAGTGTTAGCCAAGTGGTTTTGTGGCACCGGAGAACATGAAAATGATAGTTCGAAAATCCGAGAGCTTGGTGCTTTGGCGTTGATCAGTTGCTGCTGAGACACCGGACTTCTCGGGGTTAGGAGTAAAAATTTGCCCAAAAAACAAAGAGCATAGTAGTGATTGTTGTTGCAGCACGAATGTCTGATAGATCCAATTTTAAAATAGTTTTAGAGAAGACTTAGAGAGATATAATGAAGTCCTTGTTGACTGTAAAAGTGACGATAGAGAGTGTAAGTGGGGATTTGGGATTTGTTTGGAGTGGCTGTAGTTTTTTTTTTATATAAAAATGGAGGTTGAAAAGTAGAAAACTACGGTGAGAATTATAATCATATATGATTTTCAAAATATTTTCGTTTATTTTTTTCTTTTTTTATTTTATAAGGAGTCGTCAGCTTGTCGATCGTCGTTTACTTATTTTGTTCAAATAAATCTCCCTCCTAAATCATATCGGTGATTCAAAGAGTAGAGGAACTTAATAAGAAGGGAAATACAACAAAATGACAAACAAGAGAAAAAATAAAATGTGGAGAGTCTGCATGCGATAAATCTCGCAAGGATATGTCAAGAATGTCCGCCCAAACAAAATCAGGTGGAGACATCTTAAACCAATATCTGCGAAAAAAGTATCTATGTAGACTACCCATAACTAGAGAGTCAGGTGCGTGTACCTGTTCTTTGATCAAAAACACTCTCAGAAGAACATGTTCCTACTGATTAATTACATATTGAGGAATACCCAAAATTACTCTCAATAAAAGAAGTTTCGCTTTATATTACCATAGACCTGCGGTATAGACAAGTAAAAGAAGGTTATTCCATGTGAGAACAATCTCGATGTTTCAAAGCTCACGCTAAGTTATCAGGTAGAGAGCGAGTTTCTCACATCCTAAATGGGTAGCGTCTAATCGACACACAAAGCCCACAAAATAACCTAAATCATCTTGACGGGGATGTCCCAACATGTCAAAGCACGTTCGGGCCATAAGGGCATTGGACAAATTGTCGTATCTCAAATGGGCGACAGCTCATCGACATTAGGTCGTCAAGGTGATATCAACGGAGTCAAGGAGCGACAGGGCGCAAAAGGTCTCAACAAAAGGAATGTAGAGTCATCCTAAAAGGTAGAGGTAATTGGGTCGGAGTACCACAAACCCGTCAGCCATAGTTACTAGAACCGTAAGTCTACCCGGTCGTGAAGATAGTCGACCCAACACATCCTGAGATCCCCGGTCAGCAATTCATGAATTGCGTCGTCCATGGGAGATCTTGGTGGCCCTAAGGTCAAAGGATTGAAACTCTATCATTGACTACAAGTTGGAGCTCCAAGAGGTGGGATTTATACCTGCCGAAATGACAATGATGCCTCAGGAAAGAAAAGAAAGTGAATGTTAAGCTACAAAACTGAAAATGCTCCAAACAAAAGGACTTACACCCCGTTTGGGTCGGGGAGCCTTCTAACACCCTAGGCGCACTCCAAACAAAAGGACTTACACCCCGTCTGGGTCGGGGAGCCTTCTAACACCCTAGACGCACTACTAAACAAAAGGACTTACACCCCGTCTGGGTCGGGGAGCCTTCTAACACCCTAGGCGCACTAGATACTCATCTATATAAAAGTATGTTGGGTCAGTCAGGTTAAATAAGCACGGGGACTCCTCTGGAAATGCAAATATGAATGCAGTTATCTAGAGCGGTCTTTAAGTATTATGGAAACCCTATTAATATGTACAAGAAAGTAAAATTTTAATTTTTAAATCATAAATATTTTAATCCTAAAAGTTTAATTAGCTTGAATATTTTATTTAAGATTTTTTATAAAATTAAGAATTTAAGTTCTAAAGAGCATATGCTGCATCGTGAAATCCCATATCACATAAAGAAAAAAATGAAAACAAATCAGGCAAGTGTAGTCATGCAACATGATGTAATAATCAAACAAACCAAATAAAATAATAAAAGACCAAAGTCTTTGGGTCGACAACATATCCCATAAAAGAAAAAGAGCGGTCGGACTCCGCATATACATGCACGGTCTTATTTCTATACATCGATATAAAATGCAAAATTAAGATAAGGGGCACAAACATCTACTCCTATTCCCTCCACGTGGTTCCCGTGTCAAACGCCTCAGAACCCATACCCGTATCTTATTTCTGGTACAAGACTCTCTTAGACTCTAAAAAGTACATACGAAAAAAAAGACTCAATCCTGCATGAAAATAAGTGTCAGCGGGAAAGCTCACATGCATATAATGTATCACGAGTCATGCCTTAAAAGTGGGGAGCTAAATAGCACCTGCAAGCAAAATTGTCAAAAGTCATCACATGCTCCCCCCATATCAGCACATGTGTGTGTGCATATAAATATGCATGACTCCATGTAGAAAAATGCCCTAACACACTACCACACATATGCAACATGTAATCACACCACAAGCATAGACTCCACTCTTTGTGTTTTGAGCTGGAGCTGCAACACCACTTCTTGGCCTCACTACACCATCTGACTTTGTCAACAGTGTTACAATATTGTCTTGCAATATCACGACACTATCCTTCTCGGAATGGAACCACGCTATGATGTCATTCCCTATATTTGGATGTGGTGTTAATTTCAACATTGCGGCCTTATCAGACGTTGTGTTTGTTTAGCTAAGAATCGTGGTGTTTATTTTAGCGTTGCAGCCCTAGGTCGTGAGCCCCACTGATATGACAACCATTATGCTATTTTTAGTATTGCATCTCTATGATTTTGCCTATTTAAACCTAGAATTGTGACTCAATGACATATTTGTGATGTCGTGGCTACAAATTGCAGAGCGGTAAAGCCACTTCTTTGTGACATGGTGCCAAGGCTTAACTAGGAATTTGCTTTCTAGTTGACACGTATTCAGTGAAATGTCCTACCTACAGTGCAGTGATCGTGGTTCATTTGGTTGTTTAATCGCATTCGACGCTTTTTGCTAAACGGTTTCAAGACTAATTCATTATAGGATTTGGACTTCGAGGTTTATACCCTAGGCCATTAGGTGCACCCCTTTATAGGGGTACCAGTCACTCATCTTTTTTATTTGTTTAATAGATGACTTTAGTGGTGTCAAATCGGTGTAGGTTCATATCTTTTTAGATAGCGAGCTTGGGGAATATTATCCCTGGATCGTTTGTTACGCCTTTTTGTATAGGTGGCAATCCACACTTTGTCGATTATACTGACTAGATTTATGGTGTGCTTGCCATTATCAACTAAAATATTGTAAGTTTTTTTTTTGTTTGATCACATTTGAAACTCTAAGCCACTTATTGAGGTGTTAGGATAGTTATCGGAGTCCCACCAATAATTAGGATCATTAGGCTCATTATGCAGTGTGCGAACATTGCCACCATGATCATTTAGGGCTAGCAGTGGCTTGTACTGTGGCGCCATCCCGGTGGCACATAGGTCCTAACCTTGTTCTTCTCTAGTTTCAAAGGATTAATACAGTAGTGCTATTTGCATAGCTCTGTAGTATAATTCCTTTGTAAGGTAGCCTTATGTTATATGTGCATGTACGCATAGTGTCATATATGCATGAATCCCTTTATGATCGTGTGTTTGCTTTTTTGCATGAGTTTTACAAGCGTTGCATTGTTATATTACATGTCATGTATGAGCATTTTTATACCACTATACCTAGATTAATAGTGATTGGTGCCTTGATTTGGCCCTAGTGGCGTCACGAAACCAGCCTATCTTTCTTTAGGGCAACATTTTAGTACCTTGAGACCGTCAATACGAGCCCGTGGTGATACTCTTCTGATTTAGGATTATATTTTGTATGCATTGTATAACCCATCTTGTATTTGATCCTAAGTTTGCTTTCATCGCATTGTTTCCGCATATTAGATGCATTCGTTGCATTCCCCATAACATTTTGACCTTTGTGTATTGTGCCCTTGTGGTTTAGTCCCTAAGGCACTTGATTTGAGGCATTTCTATGCAGCCGACAACTCGCTTTGTTCAAGTGAGTTTGCCACCTTTCCATATAGTTTATGCTGTATAAGTCAAAACAATAGTGGAGTGACTTTGTAGAAATTAGTATGAGCAGTGATGGTAATAGGAAAATGAACCTTACCTAATGGCTTGTCCAAGATAATTATCCTATTACTACCGTAACTCATAGCTCGTTCCAAGCATTGGTTTTGGTTAACATTTGTCATTTGTTGTGGCAAGTGTTAGCTCATTCACATGCTCAAGATAATGTTGGTTTTGATGATCTCATCAAGATCTTATGACAATGCCCTTAGACCTACACTGCATGAAAGTCACTTAGGTGTTTATTTAGGCAATACCTTGTAGNTAGATGATTTTAGTGGTGTCAAATCAGTGTAGGTTCATATCTTTTTAGATAGCAATTTAGGGGAATGTTATCCCTGGATCGTTTGTTACGCCTTTTTGTATAGGTAGCGATCCAGCGATCCACACTTTGCCAACTATACTGACCAGACTTATGGTGTGCTTGCCATTATCAACTAAAATATTGTAAGTTTTTTTTTTTGTTTGATCACATTTGAAACTCTAAGCCACTTATTGAGGTGTTAGGATAGTTATCGAAGTCCCACCAATAATTAGGATCATTAGGCTCATTATGTTGCGTGTGAACACTGCCACCATGATCATTTGGGGCTAGCAGCGGCTTGTACTGTGGCGCCATCCCGGTGGCACATAGGTCCTAACCTTGTTCTACTCTAGTTTCAAGGGATTAATACAATAGTGCTATTTGCATAGCCCTGCAATATAATTCTTTTGTAAGGTAGCCTTATGTTATATGTGCATGTACGCATAGTGTCATATATGAATGAATCCCTTTATGATCGTGTGTTTGCTTTTTTTCATGAGTTTTACAAGCGTTGTATTGTTATATTACATGTCATGTATGGGCATTTTTATACCACTATACCTAGATTAATAGTGATTGGTGCCTTGATGCTGCCCTAGTGGCGTCACAAAACCAACCTATCTTTCTTTAGGGCAACATTTTATTTCCTTGAGACCGTCTATACGAGCCCGTGGGATACTCTTCTAATTTTGGATTAGATTTTGTATGCATTGTATAACCCATCTTGTATTTGTTCCTAAGTTTGCTTTCATCACATTGTTTCCACGTATTAGATGCATTTGTTGCATTCCCCATAACATTTCGACCTTTGTGTATTGTG
This sequence comes from Phalaenopsis hybrid cultivar, assembly GCA_002079205.1. Classification (NCBI taxonomy): domain Eukaryota; kingdom Viridiplantae; phylum Streptophyta; class Magnoliopsida; order Asparagales; family Orchidaceae; genus Phalaenopsis; species Phalaenopsis hybrid cultivar. The sequence continues at coordinate 149,563 of JXCR01005156.1, forward strand.
CCCTTGTGGTTTAGTCCCTAAGGCACTTGATTTGAGGCATTTCTATGCAGTCAACAACTCGCTTTGTTCAAGTGAGTTTGCCACCTTTTCATATAGTTTATGTTGTATAAGTCAAAATAATAGTGGAGAGACTTCGTAGAAATTAGTATGAGCAGTGATTATAATAGGAAAATGAACCTTACCTAATGGCTTGTCCAAGATAATTATCCAATTAGTACCATATCTCATATCTCGTTCCAAGCATTGGTTTTGGTTAACATTCGTCATTTGTTGTGGCAAGTGTTAGCTCTTTCACATGCTCAAGATAAGGCTAGTTTTGATGATCTCGTCAAGGTCTTATGACAATGCCCTTAGACCTACACTGCATGAAAGTCACTTAGGTGTTTATTTAGGCAATACCTTGTAGATGCTTGTTTAGAATTAAAGATATGGTGTTGTTTGATTTTTTCATACACACAACTATTGTTATGGTTTGTGAGTCAACCGTTGAATCTTTTGTGTTTTTTTTTT